>VDFB02027355.1:0-32837 GCA_007258455.2 Sequoia sempervirens | reverse complement strand
TGGTGTTCTTCCTTATGTGGGGGAACCTAATTCCTCTAATTGATACTGATTTTCACTCTAGCATTCATCTCATCAATTATTTCAGCTCATCCTTGTCCTACAGTAAGTGGGGGCAAGGAGTTAGGTAGCCTTTTCCTCATATGTCACTTGTCATTGTCTATTTTGGCTAGCCATTGACCTTTCATGAACATAAAGAGAAAGCTTGGAATGTGGATGACATGCCTTACGATGGATTGCATGTGACATACTACCTTCTTCATGGTGTAGCTTCTAGGAAACATATGACTTGGCATAGGGCTTTCCGAGTGAGATCTCATGTCTTCTTCTTCTTCTAATTTAAAGAAATTTCTCATATTAATGGTGTTAGCAACTACTTTAAAGTGGGAGCATACATTGACACTCACATTTCATTGTGTGATTTTCTTTTTCTTTCAATTTCCTCTCTTGGAAACATTAGGTAGAATGTTGCCCAGGATGAGACATTGCACTTGTTCTCTCTTGGAAACAAGATGAGACCATCTACACTTTTCCTCTTTTGGAAACATAGGCACAATGTTCCCTAAGATGAGACCTTTCACGGACTAAGAAAAATCCCTTTGAACTTTCCTTACACTATTTTGAATCTAAAATGTTTGTAAGTTTCAAGCATAGAAAGTTTTGCTTGCCTCATGGAGCTTGAAGATCATTTTTGTGTGGTACCTTATTAAAGTTATCAGGAGGTATAAATTTGGTACGGTTGAGCAAGAATCCCATTATGAGACATGACTTTTCCCATAGCCACTTGCATGTGTTTGAGTGCATACTAGCCATGAGTGTATGTTTCTCACCTTTTAGGACTTCTCATCTGGAAAACAGCCAAAAGTTTTGTTGCCTCAAAGTGAGTATGCATTTTTGGACAAACAACCTAGATCTTATCCATAATGTGTTGGACAAATTATTGAAGCTTGATCGATCTCTTATTTCAATTTTTCTTTTAGTCATTGCCATTGTATGATTGTGTATCTTGATTTGCTGCAAATAATTCACCTCACATGTGTCATTTCATGCTTATGTTGGTTTGACTTAGGATCTTGGATCCTTGGGGCTTGACTATCTCCTTCATCTTTGTTATCCTAGACCATCTGCATTGGTACAATTGAACCCCTCTTGAATGTCTACTTTAGTGTGAGTTTGAAGCAAGTACATCATCTCACTAAAGTGGGGGCTAAATGTAGCATAGAAAAAAGTATTTCTTGCTTGATTTGGGAATAATTGATGATAAATTGGACTTAATGAGGCCTTTATTTAGTGTTTTGAGGTTTTTTACACATCCACATTAGGTCTTGGTCCCTTGCAAACTAAATAAAATGCATCTATCAATGTCTTGTAAAGGTGTTGTAAAATACTCACACTTTTCTAGACTAATGGACCTATTTTTCCCCTAATTCAATGTTATAAAATATATTTAATTGCATTCTCACATTAATCTAGAAGGCTTGTAAATTAAACCTAATTCTAAACTAGTGTTGTAATGTGTTTTACACATTCACATTGGATGTTGTGTCTTTCTAGGCTATGTGGACCTCATTTTAATGTTGTAAAGTGTATTTAATCACATTTCACATTGAACTTTGGGTCCCTAGCCCTAATTTCCCTTTATATTATCATTAATAGGCCCCTATGACCCCATATTATGCATCCTAAGGCTTATTTTGATCAAAGACCTAATAAAATCAACATACAAACCTAATTTCTTCACTCCCTGACATCCCAGCTGGTAAAAGAACCCCTGTGGGACTAAGTTTCCCATCGGGGTGATCTATAAACTAGGACGTTAAAGTTATTTGAAAACTTAAACCCTTTATAGAATTATTCCCCATCGTAGCAGTAATGCATGGTTATGCATCTAAAGCGATGAAATTAATACAAGTTCACTTATTCTAGTTCAAATAAACATAACTTAGAATCTTAAAGAATCAAATACTGAAGAAATAATGAGATAAAGAGAAAATAAGAAGAGCACACTTGATAACGGAGTTCGCTCATGATGAGCTACGTCTCCGGGTCCACTTCTCAATCGTAGGACCGCTTTATTGATATTGCAAAGTCAACAACCTTTTTACAATATCAAGCCTCCAAGACCAACATAAGCTCCTCACAATCTCTCCTTACAAATTGCAATTTTTGGTGTAGACAACACCTTGCAAAATCACCTTACAAGTCTCCTTCAAACATCTAAAAATCAGAATTTTCTTCATACCAAGTATGAATTTTTTAATGTCCAACACCTTCCCATACCTCCCTTGGATACATGAAAATGTCAAATATGCTTCTAACCAAATACAAATGCCCAGCCCTTCTTTATGCTACGCCATGGGTTGATCCTAACCCCTTTTGCCAAGTAGGGAACCACTTTTTGTTTTAGTGGTTAGGAGTTGAACAATAAAATAGCCTATTTGTTTAGGCTCACCAATATTCATCCAACAAAAATAACCGATTGCCATATATGGTTAAAAGCCACTTGAAAGGCCTAATGGTCACAATGTTTTGGGGAACCGACGGGTCGGGGTTCTTAAAACCTGGCTTGCTGGTTTGTTTTAAAACAAACTCCCTAAAAATCACGCCAACAAAACCAAACAGCACCCAATCATAGTTAAGCGGCTGAATTCGGCCTAAACGGTATACCGGGCTGTCAAGTAAGCACCAGGTAACGGTTCGGGAGTCTGCATTAAAGACTTTTAGTTTAACAAAACAACTACCAACGGAGAATGGAGGGAGAGAGAAGAGACGGTCGCCTCAATGCTGCCATGTGGCACGCACTGATTCGGCCGCGACGAGACACGCAATGTGCCTAGTCACCGCTAACTCAATGCCACTCTCTCGCTGATCGACCACGACCGCCGACCTGATGCCACCAAGTCAGCTTCTGGAGATGGCATCGCCACCATGTAACGGATATACTGCATTCTGGACACGTAATAAGATTTGATTGGTCCACATCGGATTTCGTACTACGTTCTGATGTCATATGTATAGATGATGATGTCATCACTGTACCTTCAAGTCCACAAGTCAACTGAGAGCTTTGACTGGCCATATCTTGTGCATACGAGCTCCGTTTCCGATGAAACGAATGCCATCAGAATCATCTCAATGAGCACTTTGATTGATGCCAATTTCGGCGACTCGAGATGGTCATTTTTTTCGGCTTTGCCTGGCCCCCAGTACCCGCTTGACTGGACCTTTGACCAAGCATAACTTCCACCTACGATGTCGTTTTGACGCGATTCAAGTTGCGTCGGGATCGTGTCAACGAGCTCTTTGATCTGAGACTATTTTTGGCTGATTCTGAGATTGTGAAATTTTGAGGTCTTTAGGATCCACCAATCGTGGGCTTAATGATTCCCATCCAAGTGGGACTAAGTTACCCATCTTGGCAACTTAGTCCCATTTGGGCCATTTTTGAGGTTTGAGAAGGAAAAATTGGGTTTAATTTTCTTTCATGTTGGCCTTGAGGATCAAATTAATGGGAATTTTAGGTGGATTGCCTATATAAATAGGATTTTAAACCCTAATTCATTAACCTAATAATTCATTCATCATTCATTCTCCATCTCAATTCAAGCAAGCTAGGGTTAGGTCATTTAGAGAGCATTCAAGGTCATTTTTAGACATGCAAGGGTAGATTATTCATCCATTGTTGCATAAATTCAAGATCTATCATCATGGAAAGTTTATAATTCGTTCATTTCATATTCATGCTTTATCTTATTTATTTATTTGGTTTAATTACCTAAAAGGGGTTTGACCAAGGCAAACCTCCATTCCCTAACATTCAACATTTCTCTTTCTTTGTGTGATTGCAGATTTAGGCACTTTGAAGGCTTGGAAATCATTGAAGAATAAGTTGCAAACTTGTTTTAGTCATCTCCTTATTGACTAGGTCAAAATATCCACAAAAGGTCACTTTCAGGCTTGAATTTGGAAGTTTCAGATCCGAACACCTAGAGGAACAAAAAGTGCAAACTGAGAGCTTCCATTTCCACTTTTGGATTTTTAGGAAATTCAAAGTGGGACCGTATGCCATTAGTGGCATATGAGTCCCACTATACATTTTTTTCATAAATTTATGTAGATTTAGATACCCATTTGGCTGAAACGAGCTCCGGAACAATTTTCTAAATCTGGGACTAAGTTGCCCAGAATGGCATATGAGTCCCAGTAGGTCAAAATTTTAGAATCTGCAACATCTCTAGTCTCCATTGTAGCCTCCACAAGTCTCCAGGTGTACATTCTCAGTTTTACAATTTTCTGTTTTGTTCCATGATCATGTTCTAGGTCATTTAGTTTATGTTTCAATACTACACTGTGTTTTCAAACATTTTACATTTTCCAAGTCTTGCATTATTGGTAATCCCTTTTATTAGTTTTAGCCTTTAGGACAATCCCCTTTGATATATTTCATTCTCTTTCGCATTTAAATCTCAAGGGTTTGTTCTTGAATGTGAGCATTGTGAAATTGAATCCCCCTTCTTCATTCCCCTTTTGGTGTGAGCAAGGAAGTTGTGGAATCCTTTTTCGATGTCCACACTATTTTTCATTGGGGGTTGATTCCCCCAGATGCTTCACAAGAGGGTACACCCCCTCACACTGACATATCAACAATACCTTATGTAATTGCAAGGTTAAGACACATTTTCCCAACAAAAAACATAACATAGCATTTGGTGTGGCCCCCCTAAGATGTTAACTTTTTTTAGTTTTTCAAAAATCATTTTTGTGATAAATTAGCTAACACCATGTAGTTTATGGCTAATTTTTCTGCTAAATTTTTTAATGAATATATGATATTTCACTAATTTTCAAAGTGTACACATCCTTAAAAAAAATAAAAAAAAATGAGTACTCTCCCCCCCAAAAAAAAATTGAAAAACTAATTGAAAATATTTTTTAATACGTGTAGAATGGATTCTAGTTTCTAAAAATGTAATTTATTTGAAATTTTGATGGATGGTTACAAAATATAATAAAAAATACCACACATTGGTCTTTTACAAAGAACAAATACACTAACAAAACAAATTAAAGATGAAAACCTTAACATACTCAAAACATGAGAAAAATTGCATGGTGAGATAGCTAGGAGAGAGTTTAACATTATTATGGTATTTTTTGACTTGAAATTAAAGCACATGCAAGCATGATAGGTAGCACACTCGAGATTATGTCAATTTTCTTACTATTTACAAAAACATGTCCTTGGACATTGAAAATTCAATCCAAAACTTTGGGTTGGAAGCCCAAGATGAATCCAAGACAAAGGATCAAAAATTTACAAATCAAAACATAACATGAGTTCATTATAATGTGGTCATGTTACATTAAAGAAAAACATAATGCAAGCATGTTATAACATGCTCACATTATGTTTTTTTGAATAATTATCTCCCTCACATTATCTCTCTCTCCCACTCTCGATCGATCCTTCCCTCTCCATCCCTTTTTTCTCTTCCCCCTCTTTAGGTCTCTCCATTTCTACCTCTCCCTCTCTCCTTACCCCTCTCTTTATATTCCTCTCCACATCTCCTCTCTCTCCCCTCTCTAGGTCATTACCTCTTGCTTTTTCAATTAAGGGTATAAATTTTAGGATTGAGGGTATAAGGTTTAGGGTTGAGGGAGTGTATGGTTGAGGTTTTATCATATATGCTTTAAGGCCTAGGGTTGGGGGATAGTGTTTAGGCTTTTTGGTATAGGATTGATTGTATTGGGTATAGAGGTTTTAGGGTATTGGGTATACGGTCGAGGGTATAGGGTTTAGGATATAGTGTTGAGGGTATAAGGTATACAATTTAGGTATAATATTTAGGGTATAGGGTTGTGAGAGGTAAAACCTTGCATTTTTCGAAGATTAACAAATATGGCATAAATCTGTCAACGTTGAACAAATGAGATAGTCACTCTCCCTATGAAATTGTTTAGCAAATTCAAAAGAAACAATAACATCACCAAACTAGGATGAAATTATAAATGAAATAAGCATGAAATCCATTCCTAATTTACTCAAACATCATCTCATAGGGGGATTGGTGCTATTGTGGAAAATAGCCCTTTCCCAACCCCTTTGGATAAGTTGAATGATAAAATTGCTTTGAATATGGTGGAGTGGTGGGAAAAATCAGTTCTCAAGGAGAGTGACTTTGTAAGAGTGATTGTGGAGGATTTTCTCAAAGATGAAGCTTTCATTTATAGATTTTCAAAGGATAAGAGTGCTCAACATGGAGGATGTGGTACTAAAGATTAAGCCAATGAGATGAGGACACTTGTCATCATGTGAGTGGTTGATGCATGTGCAAGATTTGGGAAGTGTGCCCATGAGAGGGAGAATATGAATTCAAATTTGGCAATAAATTTAGAGAGGGGGACAAGAAAAAGAACAATAAATGCTATGTTGGAGGGACAAATCAACTTGTCATGTTTTTCAAACCTTGAGGGAATATTCCCCATAAATGCCATGTTGAGTGAAAATGAGGGTTTAAATAAATCAATAAATGGATTTATTTGTGCAAGTGGCATAATCTAGAGAATGCAAGTGGGTAAGATTAGCATTTAATCATGGTTAGATTAAATTGATGATGATTAGGTTAGTTTGACTTTCATGATTTAAATATTTGATTTATTTAAATCAAAAGGGATGATGCAAGATAAAGGTGGATTAATGAAATGTTAGGATTTGATGTATTTAAATGAGGTAATGGTAGGCTTAAATCAAATAAAGTTAATTTATTTAATTTAAATGGATGATGAACCTGATTTTCCTACTGAATGGATCATTGTGAATTTGATTTATGAATGAGCGGATGAATATGCATAATGCTAATTTGACGTGTTTACATTTTTCCCCTCTTTGAAGCAATGTACTTGTTGTGTTGGTTCAAAGAATAAACTTGCAGCGATCAAAATAAAAAAATCCTAATTTTTCGGATGACCCAGCGGAAAGAAGTACACTGGTACATTGCCCCCTTGAGAGATCGAGCAAAAAGATTCGATTTGAGGGTCGATCTCATGATAAAGAGGTTCAAAATGGATGGTTATGGATGATGATGCAAATGAGATGATTTCAAGATGTTTAGAATAACAAATCTATATTATCCTAGACCACTTAAATGATGATATGATATGAGATGGATGAGATTGATGATGTGATATGCTATGATTATGCAATGGATGATTTATGGGATGCTTAGACTAACAGATCTATATTATGATGATGATATGCCACGTATGAGATGATATGCAGAATACTGATGGTTTGTAGATGCATGATGGATGCATGATGGATGCATTGGTGATGATGATGTTAGCGCAGAAATAAGATGATGACAAGAGGATCCAACAAGTCCATGATCTGACAAGACTTTATTAGAGATGATGATGATGATGATGATGAATGATGATGATGATTTTCTTATCAAGGTTTGGGATTTTAAAAGGGCTACTTAGCTTATGTTTGATTACACATGTAGATATGATGCATCAAGGTATAAAGAACCAGGATGGCATTGTACCTAGTGCGATGGAATTTGACTCGACAAACAGATAGTAGTATTCTTGTTCACACTTGACATACGAAAACCTTGCTAGGATGTACCTAAAAAAGCAAGTATTTGCCAAGTTATTTTACAAGAACATCCAACAAGCACAGCAGACAAAAGATAATGATCGTTGCCCCGTTCCTATCTCTCTAAATCCCTTGTTCGGATATCATCGAGAGGTCCTTGGAATGAGCACAATAAGATAAATCAACAGAAAAGATCAAGTAAGAAAACAAGTCAATGTTCTTCATACCTTCAGCCAAAAGGGATTTGTTTTGATAGGATAAGGATCTAGGGTGATATCCAAAATGATGCCCATTGTCGGAACAATATATCCTAGGACATGCATTGTATAGGATGATGATGGTTTGATAAGTTGATTGATAGGCTGTTGATATAAGGTGGATTGACATGCTGAAAATGATCAAGAGTTTAATTTTGTTTTAAAGATTTGTTGTTTTCTTTTGATTTTACAATTGAAGCTTTCTTTTGCTGATTGTTGTGATTGTTTCTATTTGCGTTGCCAAATGATGAAAGTGATGATTAGTTTATTATGGATGATTGATTATTGCGGGTGAAAGCGAGATGAGACAGATGGATTTTTTCAAATATTTGAATGTTTTTGACATTTTGAAATGTTTTGAGGCTGTTTTTGGTGTTTTTGAGATTTTTACAAATGTTTTGATTTTTGATTTTTCGAATGTTTTGAGGTTTTGTGTTTTTCGAATGTTTTTGGATTTTGTGTTTTTTGATTGTTTTTTGGATTTTGATGTTTTTTTATTGTTTTTGGATTTTGATGTCTCAGGGGCTGATCAAAGATTAGCCTTGCCTACATTTAAACTCAGAGATGACGTAGTTCAAATTCCAATGTTTTTGATGTTTTCTAATTTTTTGAGTGTTTTTGGATTTTTTGATATGTTTTGGATGTTTTTGGATTTTTGCATGATTTTGACAATTTGGATATGGATATGTGTGATGATATCAGTGCTCTATTTGGTATTTTTCTAAAAACCAAGCTAAGGTTGACTAATCAGATCGATGGATTAATGATGATGATAACATTGTTGAGGATACACAACAATGCAAGGATAGGATTGATGATTATTGATGATGACAACATTGTTGAGGATGCACAACAATGCATGATAGTGTTAAGCAACACAAGGATTAGGATGGATATCCCAAGATGGTGGATTGATTGGATTTTGATCGATCAGGATTGATGAAGCTTGATTTGGAACAAAAGTTGTTCGAATGATTTGGTGTGATGTTTGAAGGACACGTTAGATGTGACTGATAGTGATTATTTGGATTGATGTTCGATGTTCGATGAAAACTGATAAAGAATGTTTGTTCGTCAAAATATGCCATGGGCTAGTGATTTGGATTCTGGATCACAACTTCTTTGACCAATTTGATTTTATGTTTTCCAATGTTCGGATCACCACATAAGGCGAAGGATATAGATCAAGATTTATTCTTGAAGCAAGATGCAAATATCTTCCCCCAGTGTCTAGCAATGTATGGAATGTGATGGATGAATGCTCAGATAGGTGTACGGATGGGTGGATATGGTAAGTACACAAAGGATGCCAAGAATTATCTTGCGATAAGATAAGGTGTTTAGATAAAGGATACTAATTTAGATATTGCTTCATGGCTCAAATAACATTGGATAGGATAGGATCAATGAAAATGACCCATGTCAAGATGTTTTCCATAAGCAAGTGTAAGGTGTGCCCCAAATTTTCATCAAGATCAAGATAACTCAGATGATGGATGTAGTGGATAAAAATGGATTGGATAAATGGTTTACGGATGGATGGATTTATCATGGATGATATGGATGGATTGCTAGCCTTATTACAGATAAGATGCTTTCACCTAAAGTGGCCTACGTAGATGCTCAATTCTACACACGATGCCTGTTTGCCAAGTTTTCATCATGGTACCTGCCCAAAGCACCACCGAAGTGGTTTTCACTAGAGGACAATTTTTTTCTTTACTGTTTTCAATCCTTTTTTTTATTTTTTTGGATTTTCATACTTTTTGATTTTTTGTTATTTTTCTGAAACATTTAAAGCTCATGCTGAACCGCCTGGTGGTGTTGATGTAGATGCCCTTGTCATAATGTGCCATTGATAGCCTGCTTGAAGAAGTTGTTTTGCTAAGATACGTGCAATTGAATGCAACTTTTGGGATTCTTGATCTGCTTCATTGATACTAGAGTTGACTTCATTTTGGTGTGCACATCGCAATAGAGTGCCTTATGAATCATTATGATGAAGGGTCATTTCCAATACATGGTCAATGTGCGAGCTGGATATCATGCATGGAGGCGTGGATGGAGTGTGTTTAGGGATAAAAGATGGATTGGTTGACAGTTTGGAACCTTTGATTCTCCAAACTTGGGAAGATGAACAATGATGGGTGGATACGAAAGTGTGCATGGAATTAGGACCAACTGCTTGATACACTTTATACGTTGCTTGAAAAGCCCACTTTTTCTTTTGTGGATGTCTTTGATGGATACATTTCCCTTTTTGATTTTGCCCCATAGTTTCTTTGAATGATGGAGTTTGATAGGGATGATCTTTCTTTGTATTCTTTGGTATCCATTTGTATTTGATTTGTCCATTATGCTTCTCAGCTTCTTTTTCTTTGATAACATTCTTCATACTTTGATTCAATTCTTTCTTTTGACGTTGGTCCCAATTCATGGATGGGGTGATGGGTGGATGAATATTCATGATGTGGCTGGTTGTAGTATTGACAATGGTTTCACCATAAAGATTCTTCGTTCTCCCTATGTTGACGTTTACTTGAGATGAAGTTTCCCCCAGTATGGTGGTAGTATCACCTTCACTCCTTGATTCTGCTTGTTTTGAGATGTCTTGTTTAGTAGACATGCTCTGATAAATGACCACTGTAGATGACATCATTTCAATTTGCCGCTCTACTAACTCTGGAATATACTGTTATGTCTGATTTGCTTCCTTGAGTGGATAATGTTGGATATCTTTATTCATGATGTCCTTATTCTATATTTGGGACATATTTGATCTTGCTGTTGCTAACTCACTTTAACTGTAGGAGTTAAGAATTTTCTCTCTTTGTGTAACAGAATCTTGTTCTAGATGAAGATCATCTACGTGTCCATCCGCAGAAAGCATTTCATAGGTAGATGGAGGAGTATGTGCTACATGGATATGATCATCTTGCATAGATAGGAGAGATTTCATTAGATCATTGTAGTATCTTGAAGATACAAATTCTTGATCTTGAATGATTTCAGAGTTGCTTTCGACATGCTTTGGATCAAGTTCTTGACATGGGTCAATTTCAAAGGATGAGTTGCTTGCAAAGGATTCTTGGATGTCATCATTAGACATGGTAAGTGGTTCAATATACTTAAGTGTCGATTCAAGGTTCCTTTAGTATCTGTAACCATGAGGTCGAAGGTTGTGAATATGTCTTGGAACGAACCATTGCTAAACCTTAGTGGAAGATTTTGATCTTGCTTTGGAATAAATTCTTGAGATATGTCCTCCAACTCTTAAGGCGATGTAGAGACATTTTCAATATGATCATAGGTGAATGGATCATGCATTATGTCAATAGGATCAAATAATCCTAACACTCCTTGAAAGAGATCACCAAAAAGTGGCTCTTGATGTATGGTGAGTTGATCATCAAATTGTGTAGATACATCCTCAATGTGCTCCTCGATGGAGAGATTTTGATCATTGTTTTCGACAATTGCGGTGGAGAGATTGTGAATGTCTTCGACCATAGAGTCAAGTGATGTTGATATTTCTTGAATTGGCTCATTGTTGAGTATTGTTGGTGGATTTTGATCATGATTCAAAAGTGACTCTTGACATATGTCGATTTGATCATTGGATGAAGTAGACATAGCTTCAAGGTGCTTAGTGATGGATTGATCTTGATCCTTGTTCTCAACAGTTGTTGTTTTTTGTGCTTGTGCTTGTGTTTTTTGGGTAGCTTGAGAGGCTTGGGAAACTTGAGAGGCTTGTTGCACTTGTTGAGCTTGTCTTGCTTGTTGTGTGGCTAGATATTGTTGGATGGACTTTTGATATGCCTAGTGAGCTTTTAGCACAATGTCATATTGTCTTGCTGTGTTTGGTTTTGGTGGTAGTGGTGGTGGATTTGGAATTGCATTGGATGTAGTGACAAGTGTTTGAGATACACTCAGAGCGATCATGGTAGTGAGGGGTTGAGATGTGATAGGTGTGATAGTGGTCGTTGGAATGATCGAAGTGATAAGGGTGGTTGGAATCACCGCGGTGATAGGTCTTTGGGAGACCATGTTTTGATTTGGGATCAACATTGTTGTTTGATTAGATACCATCCATTGGTGTGATGTTGATGGTATATTCAAAGGATTTATCATGATGGTTTTAGGTGGATTGATTTGGATGGAGTGATTGGTGCTAGGTAAAGGGGGAAGCCCTAAACCAAGGAATGATGTTGGTAATGGTGGTGGAGATTTCCCTTGGTGCAATGCCTCAACTATTTTGGAAAGTTCCACAATTTGATCTTGCCAAATTTGTTCTTGAGTTCAATCTTGAATCCCTTGATATAGTTGATTTGGCTCTCGTTTAAGCAAATTTGGAGTGTGTAGTTGTGTTTGATTTTGGACAATGTTCTGATTTGTGATGACACTCAAATTTGGTATGATAGGTTGAAATTGACCATTGTTCATGTTTGGAATATTCGTATGATTTGCAAATGTATCCCTCCTAAATTTTTCTGGATTCATGTTTCAAAAACTTGTGCTTGGTACATTCTCATTTGGCTTGTAGGGATTTGGTGGGATGACGTTGTTCGTTTGAAGGTTCATGCAATGATTGTTCGGTTGGTGGATTTGTAGGTTTGGATTTAGATCTACCATCGAGAAATGTGTTCCAATCTTTGATTTGGTCATACTCACACTTGTTGTTCCATTGACATTTGTCAAAGGTAATGATCCTACGTACAATTTGTATAGATGTGAGTTTTGATAATCAATCGGCATTGTAAGGCTTTGAAAGTTCAATTTGTTTGGATTACTCATGATGTATGGATCAAATTTGTATTCCATGTTCCTCTTGTGTTTTGACCTTGTTGCAAAAGTGACCTCTAAGGTTCTTAGGACCAATGACAAGATGAAGGATGAAAGGTGTAAATGATATGAGTGTTGAATGTTTTAGGGACTTTGGATCAATGCTAGACTTAGGGCTTGATTTTGATTGTTTGATTTGGATGATGAACTTGTAAACCCTAAGATGTTGGATGTGATCTTAGGATGAACTTGTTCAAAGGATGGTTGATTTAATTAAATTTATGAGAAATGATGCATTCCCACACACCTAATTAAACAAATGACTTTGATTTGATTTAAGGATGATTTACCTAAGTCTAGAATGATGTTTCCAAAAGCTCTAAAGTTGTTTGGTGGGATGGATTTTGATAAGTGTTTGGAATTTGGATGAATTGTTTGATTTGATCCTAAAAGACTTAGAGAGACTTTGTTTACTAGTCCAAGGTATTGAAGAACACACTTTTCTCTAAGAGCAATTCAAAATCAAAAGACCAATGTTTGCATGAACATCATATGACCAAAAGATATCAAACACATGTGTGGGGTCCAATTTGTTATCTTTGCTTAGTGGATTCTTTTTACCACAAACACACTCTTGATTAAGTTTCAAACTGAATGTCCAATGTCACAACTTCTTTTCATCCCACAAAGTGCTATGTGGAAGTTCCAAGAAATCAGGACAAGGGTTGCCTAATGTTGACCTTTGTAAGAGCAAATTAAGATGTAAACCCAATTGCCGAAACCTGGACACTAATCCATGGGCAGCAATAGTTCTTGGGTTTTCAATGGTGTTTTCTCTAACTAAGGGGTTTGAAATTTTGATGATGATGTTGAATGTTGGTTTTCCGATGTTTTTGATAAATGCACTGTGTTTTCAAACAAGCAATGTAACATCCTAGCTCAATTGGTACATTTTTCTTGGTGGGCTTGCCTCATGCCCTTCGTAGTAGAAGAGATGATTTTACATGCAACTAAGGAAAAAATATAAAGGTATGTTAAGAATGAAGTCTTAACCTCTATATTTCAACCAAGATCAGACATGGCAAGTAACTTCTTGGAATCTAAGTTCTAATGCACCACTTTGATAAACTCGTTGGATGGACTGGTTGGAAACTACAAACAAGGCTCTTAATGACACAACATCGGGGACATGGCACCTTGCGAGCATCCAACAAGCCACTAAAGGCTTTAATCAATCCTACTAGGGGCTTTTATACGTTTTACGGTAGCACCCCCATTCTGAAATACACTGTATGGCTAAGGCCTACATACCATGAGAACTTGATAGTTTAGTCTCATCCATTTATATACCGGCCCGAATGAAAAACCGGTTGGAGTCGCCTTTGATTTCTCCTTTCGGATGTGTCTCTTAGGTAGGCCCCTCTAAAGGTGACTCAAAGCAATAAAATGCATTTTTAGTGTTTCTCTTGCACCCCAGATTGCACAAAACACAAGGGGAGAGGATACACACTTCAAAATGCACCAAAAACAAGATCACTCAATTCAAGAACTTGTTCATTTTATACCATTCAAAGCAATGATTTGATTCATTTTAAAACACCAATATCAAGTGTGAAGTTGCTTGTCCAATTTTAGCCCAAAATCAAAAAGCTAGTGAGTTTGTAAGGTTCAATTTTAGCCTAACTTTGAAAGATCAAAACAATGGTTTAGTTGGTCTAAAATAGAAAATGAAAGCATAAAATAGAGGCTCTAAGAAAATGTCAAAAATGGTTTTTCAACTTCCACTTTGATGCTTAATTTCCTTCAACTTCAATTTGCTTGACTTCACTTGATTCCAATGCTTTGATTTTAATTTCAACCTGGGATTTATGCAAAACCCTTCGAATCCCACACCTATGAAGCAAAAAATGATCATACATTAAATACATTAGTCACATGCAAATCCATTAGTTTCAATGCAAAAATCAAAACATGATAAAGACTGTATAGGTAAAAGATTTGCAAAAACAAAAAGTAAACATTCAACATTTGTAATTGACCACAACAAGATTGATTTAATCAATTTGCAATCTGGAGTTTAATGTTAATCATTAAAAATAAAAAAATAATTAAAAAAATGCCTTCTCCAAACAAAGAGTGATTCAATCTAGTGTACGGCTGCCAATTCAAAATGTTCTTCCTCTACTTGTTTTGACTTTCTTTGTACATCCTCTGTGAAGGCATGGTATCTATGTAGCCAATGTATGACTATAATATACCGTAAAAATTTACCCCAGCCACAATCTAGCAAATCAATTCAGAAAACTGTCAAGAAGTTAAAGCTTGCAAGGATATTGATGCAAAAAATTTAAGATAAAGATACACTGTATTAAGTTGCATTTACTACTGACAGCTGTGAATAGGCTCAAAAATTTCCATTTATTACTGACAACTGCAAATAGGAATCTTTTT
The DNA here is from genome assembly GCA_007258455.2 of Sequoia sempervirens. NCBI lineage: Eukaryota > Viridiplantae > Streptophyta > Pinopsida > Cupressales > Cupressaceae > Sequoia > Sequoia sempervirens. Next base: position 17,750 of record VDFB02027355.1, on the reverse strand, counting down.
AGCATGTTCTGACCACCGTAATACACAATCTTTACTTCAAATAGTCATAATCCTTTAGTGCTCGCTCAAAACTATAACAGTGCTTTCAAAAAAAATCTTGGCATACGGATTTGACTCAAAACTATTTCTAGAAAAAGCAAAGGAGACAACCCCAAATAAAACTAGGTTTGCTATTTTGGGTTGCGCCTGTACTAGCTAAAGCAATTTTTTAAGCAGAAACTAGAATGTTACGTAGTAAAAACACCAAATTGCATATACTTTTAAATCTCTTAAAAGTATGCTGGTGAACTGAGCTTCCCATGAGTATAGTGTAGACCATAGAAAATGATATATCAATGACATTAATGATATAGAACATAGCTATTGGATATAGCGTAGACCAACGACATTAATGATGGAAGATAGCAAAATTTGTAAGACATACACAATGAGAAAGATGACTAAAGCAGAGTACCTTATGATAAATTTTGAGAGACAAGGTAACTATGATCACTTACATATGTCGACGTACTAAAATCTTCTCTACCATCACCCTCACCCATAAAAATCTTGCAGATTTATTGTAGTGACCAAATTTTGTAAAAAAAATCATGTCACATACCATATTTACACAAACATGTTGAAGATGTTACGTTAATTTAGCGCATTGTTGTTTGTGTCAATGATGGGATGAAATGGCATTCTAACTCACTAGCAGCTTCTTGGCGTAATTTTATTTCTTTAGAATTTCTCATCAATTCCCGAGCGTCATGCCTTCCTTGGATTGGAGGATGAAAGGTCGCGCCCTTACTCTGTGCAGTGCCTCTGGGGCAGGTATCTCTTCTTGAGAATTTTAATGTTCTCCTTAGAAGTCTGGTCCACCACAGACAGTGTTTGAATCCTACAAAAAAAAAATATCAGGCACACGAGGCTAAGCTTCCTAATATTTGTGCTCTAGTAGTCAAATGGTAAAGAAGGCACATAATGACCAACTTCAAATGTAGAGATTTGAGAGAGATTTGATCTAATCGGTTTGGAATAGGTCAACGTTCTAAGCCATCTAATGCAACCAACACACAAAATGAAACAAGCTGCCTGAGGAAGAGATATTGATGCAAAGAAAAAAATGTGTGAATGAAATAAGCAGTGAATGCCTTACCAACACATTTTCTTTTCTTTGGTATTGAAAAAAATTTCAGTTTAATAGCACAAAGAATCCTCTGATAACAAACAAAAGTCTTCCTTCACATTAGTTAACAGAAGACAAAATACTTCTTATACCTAGGCAATGATCAACAATTTACTTCAATTGCACAAAAAATGCTTCTAACAGCAAACAATCGACCAATTTCATGTCAAAAGATGAAAGACAAAGAACACCTGGGAGAAGGTTCCTGGTTCGAAGCATAGAAACTTCAACAAAAAGCAAGAAATCATCTTGCGTTTAGAAAATTAATCAATAAATGGAACAAAGAACACATTCTGTTGACCAGATATTTCCCTGTGAGATCTTGCAGATGCAACTTTCTGTCACCATTGGCGTTCTGTCATAGCTGCAACACTTTGAACTTTTTGACAGAATACCTCAAAGAACATGCAGTGTTTGCAGGAGACTTGGGCAATCATTCATTTCAAAAGGGTACAGGTTTGTGCCAGGTTTAAGCTTCATTGAAGGAAACAAAGGATAAAATAATACCCCTTTAGGACCAACATAGAGAGAATGTCATAGCCATCATTATCACATGAAGGACAAGGCACGTGAACTGTTTGAAAAAATCCTTCAAATCAAGGCCAACCTCAGTAATCATTCCAGCATCCTCCCTGAACCTACACAGCCAATGGCAACCAGATTAAAATGTATAAAACATACTCATCGAAACCAACCAAAGGATTGCAAAGGCAGCAATCTAGGAGAGTAATTGGTGCATGGCTGGGAGAGGTAGAGGGCTTTAAAAATATCTTTAGAAAGACTACGCACCAATCAAGAAACTTTTACAATGGTAGTAGGTGAAATATGATGCATCACAACCAATGTACTCAACAAATAATTAATGAAAAGAGACAACTATTCTACCATCGCCACCCATTCACTCCTCCTGTGAGCTCATCAAAACTCATATTTATGACAGTGTAGAAAAGTCATGGTATGCTGTAATGTATGGCATATTGTGGTATGCTGGAGATACGTGTAAAAGCAATGGTTCTTTATTTTAGCACAGAAATCTCAACAGTCTTTCTATAAGCTATGCACAAAAAACGATGGGTGCCAAAATGTGAGAGGTAAAACCTTGCATTTTTCGAAGATTGAAAAATATGGCATAAAGCTGTCAACGTTGAACAAATGAGATAGTCACTCTCCCTATGAAATTGTTTAGCAAATTCAAAAGAAACAATAACATCACCAAACTAGGATGAAATTATAAATGAAATAAGCATGAAATCCATTCCTAATTTACTCAAACATCATCTCATAGGGGGATTGGTGCTATTGTGGAAAATAGCCCTTTCCCAACCCCTTTGGATAAGTTGAATGATAAAATTGCTTTGAATATGGTGGAGTGGTGGGAAAAATCAGTTCTCAAGGAGAGTGACTTTGTAAGAGTGATTGTGGAGGATTTTCTCAAAGATGAAGCTTTCATTTATAGATTTTCAAAGGATAAGAGTGCTCAACATGGAGGATGTGGTACTAAAGATTAAGCCAATGAGATGAGGACACTTGTCATCATGTGAGTGGTTGATGCATGTGCAAGATTTGGGAAGTGTGCCCATGAGAGGGAGAATATGAATTCAAATTTGGCAATAAATTTAGAGAGGGGGACAAGAAAAAGAACAATAAATGCTATGTTGGAGGGACAAATCAACTTGTCATGTTTTTCAAACCTTGAGGGAATATTCCCCATAAATGCCATGTTGAGTGAAAATGAGGGTTTAAATAAATCAATAAATGGATTTATTTGTGCAAGTGGCATAATCTAGAGAATGCAAGTGGGTAAGATTAGCATTTAATCATGGTTAGATTAAATTGATGATGATTAGGTTAGTTTGACTTTCATGATTTAAATATTTGATTTATTTAAATCAAAAGGGATGATGAAAGATAAAGGTGGATTAATGAAATGTTAGGATTTGATGTATTTAAATGAGGTAATGGTAGGATTAAATCAAATAAAGTTAATTTATTTAATTTAAATGGATGATGAACCTAATTTTCCTACTGAATGGATCAATGTGAATTTGATTTATGAATGAGCGGATGAATATGCATAATGCTAATTTGACGTGTCTACAAGGGTTTAGGTTCTAGGGTTGATATTTGAGGGCATTCGGTATAGTGTCAAGGGTATAAGGTACAAGTTTTAAGGTTTAGGGTTGATGGTATGACATTTGGGTAAATGTACAAAGTTGGGTCCACTTAGCATGGAAGTTTTCGACTTAGGAAAAGTTTCCTAATTAGGCTAAGAAAAATGGGATCTCTCTTTTTTATGAAACAAGATCACATTTCTCTTCGGGACAAGAGCATGGGTGCAGCTTTGGTCTGTTTCTTGCAGCAGCAGGAAGGGAAGGATGGGCGTGGGACAGCTAACAGCAGGGTGTCCCTTGGGACAGGATATTGGGATGTGTGACTTCATGTAGGCAAATAGATATAGAAACTAATGCAAGATGTTGGAAAACACAGTGTTGATTGCAAATATGAACTAAAAACTTAAACAAATGAAAAAAAAAATTGATGAAACTAAATAGAGTCCACTTGGAGGAAGATTAATATTGTTGGAAGGTTTTGGAATGTTCCAGAAGTCACTGTGAATGGCTACTAGGATTGATTCTCCATGCATGGCGAATTAGTCCTACTTTTGATGAAAAGTCTTGGAAACCTATTTCTGACTACCAGGAGTTGAATTCTAACAAAACCACTTTTTAGGCCTACAAATGGGACTCATTCGCCATGGGTGGAAAATTAGTCCACCTACAGGAATCTACAAATTCAGGAGTAGATTCTCTGGAGCTAGATCTACACTTCTGCTCTCTACAGGTGTCCTCTTTTGAAACTGTCGGATTCGGGTCTGAAAATGATTTTTTGTTGATTCTTTGACTTGAATGATGAAGTGATGACTTGAATGACTATAAATTGATCCTAAATTATTTCCAATCCTCCAAGAGACCTAAATTTGCAAACACATAAGAAGAAAAGAGGAAATATTGATTGTTAGGGCATGGGGGTTTGCCTTGGTCAAACCCCTTTAGATAATTAAACCAAAATGATGAAAGGAAGTAATAAAACATGAAAAATGGAATTTATTACCTTTCCATGGTGATTTATCTTGAAATTTTGCAGCAATACATGAAGATTCATCCCTTGAATGCCTTAGAAAGCTAACTTGATGACTTCTAATGAAGAAACCCTAGCTTGCTTGAATTGAATGAGAAGATAGATGATGAATTAATGATGAGAGATGTATAAATGAGTTGTTAGATGTAAAATCAGGATAAAAACACTTATTTATAAACAATTGTGCCTTAGTACTCGATAATACCTCATCACAGGTTGACATGTAGTGAAAATAAACTTTAAATTTCACTTTTTCCCACTCAAAAGTCAAAATGGGGCTAGATAGGACTCATTCGCCACACATGGTGAATGGGTCCCACTTACATGGGACTGATTTTCCATGCATGGTGAATGGGTCCCATAGGAGTCATTCTGACAGCTAAGAAGCTAGGAGATAAGGAAATAAGGTTTAAATTGCAACTTGGTCAGGTATTTGATCAATTTAAGCCTTGGGTTGCACAATATGGGTTAATAGAGGTCTATTATTGATGATATAAATGTAAAATAGGGCTTGGGACACATAAATCAATTTGAAAGTGTAATTAAATACACTTTACAACACTAAAATGAGGTCCATATAGCCTAGGAAATCACGAGATCCAATGTGAATGTGTAAGACACATTACAACACTAGTTTATCATTAAATTTAATTCAAGAATCTTCTAGATTGATGTAATAATGTTATTAAACATATTTTATAATGTTGAATTAGGGATAAGTAGGCTCATTAAGTCTAGAAAAGCGTGAAAGTCCTTTATAAGACTTTACAACACCTTTACAAGACATCAATAAAAGCATGTTATTGAATTTGCAAGGGTCCAAGACCTAGTGCAGATGCATAAAATGCTTCACAACACGTAAATCAAGGCCTCATTAAGTCCATTTATCATGAAATAATCCCATGTCAAGCAAAGGGTCCATTTTTCTATGGCACATTTAGCCCCCACTTTAGTGAAAGGATGAACTTGCTTCAAACTCACACTAAAGTAGCCATTCAAGAGATCCATAACATGGAGATCAAGCTAAGACCACAAAATCATGGAAGACAGATGAAAAGAGTTATATCCTTGCTTCCAGTTTGGAGACCACTGACCCGGTCCTCTGTGGGGTGAGAGGAGCCCACAACATACTCACTGGGGCCAGGGAGCTCTTTGTTATGGGTGATGAAATCCCAAAGGGTAAGATACATATATATACTGGTTGGTAAGCCACTCCTAGAAAAACTTCAAGGTGGATATGGGAAAATTCATGTACTACTAGTTGGGCTTCCACCACTCATACATAATAGAGATTATACTTGTTGATAACTTTAAGCAGTTACCACAAAAATGGCTAAATAGACAAAGACAGAAAGAGACACCACAGTCACATACAAGTTGCATTATGCAAGGTGGAAAAAGTGTAAAGTGTAAAAGTGAAAGTAGCAAGAGGTTTAAAATACTAAATGTGTGTGAGAGGGCCATTTCAAAGAAAGGGTGACTTAACTGGTTTCATGCAAGATGATACTTGGGAGACATTACATGTGGCAATGTCTCCAAGAGAGGACCAATCAAAGAATAATATATATTCACAACTTAGGGGGTGCAGTGTACCACATCAAGCCACTAAGAGGAATTTAATATGCTAAGATGGATCACAATTATGAAGGACATCATACCCAATGTCATCCAAAAAGTAACAAATGCATCATATAAACGAAAAGGCTACACTAGGAACCAATAATGCAAATGAAATAATTGTAATGTATTCCCCCCACTTTAAAGGAATTGCTACACATCATTCTATGAGAAATTACTTTAAAGTAGAGAAGAAAATAAAATGCAAAAAGAAAACAAGACATGAGAGCCAATTTGGAAAGCCCTATGCCAAGTCATATGTTTCGAAGTTAGGCTGCGTCATGTCAACGAAAATGAAAATCAAAGAAAGGGAGTATGTCACGTGTGAGTCAATCTTAAGACATGCCGTTCACATCTCAATCTTGCTCTTATATGTTCATGAAAATTTAACGAGTAGTTGAAAGAGACAATGACAAGTGATATAAAAGGGATAAGGTTGTCTAACTCTTTTCCCACCACTCAGTGCAAGACAAAGGTGATCCTAAAGTGGATGAAAGTATGATTCCCCTTGCAAGGAATGTGAAACATGTAATAGTGAGAATGCTATGATCCTACAACTATTGTGTGGCAAGGAGCAGAAACTAATATTATTTATGTGGATAAGTAAACAAAGTTTCAGCTTGATTATCTTTGATTGTATAGACTTTGTTACATATGTGAGTGAGGTCATTGTAACTTGGTTGGTATGAAACATTATTCTTGGGTGGGTAAAGGATGAGTGGGGGTTGGCATTGATTTTTTTGCTTGTGTGATGGTGAATAAAGGATGAGTTTGGGTTGGTGTTGAGGTTGTTGCTTGTGTGATGGTGGGTAAAGAATTAGAGGATTCTTTGGATGTCTCATTGGGTATGTAGGTGGTTCATTGATTGAAGGGGATCTAATGGAAACTTGTGCATGCATAACCTTGGGGGTCTTGGTTTGATGTATCCCTAAGGAAGGCATATCATTTGCTTGCACTAGAATAGTTTCCCTAGGAGGAGAGTTGTTAGGAGAATGACAATCCAAATGTTCTTGACATTCAAGGACGTGTTCTTCTAAAATTTCATCATCATAAGTAAGGGAGCTATCCGTGGTTGAATTGTCTTGTTCTATGATGTTTTCCCACATAAGATTCTCATTATTTTCATGGATTGGATCGTGTAACACCATAATACCTTCTTTACCAATATGAGAGATATTAGGAGAGGGGAAAATTTGATTGTTATAGATAATCTCATTGTCTTGTGTCACAACATCTACCCTAGTAGGAGAGCTTTGACAAAAATGAAAATTAGGAGGTGCATCACGTGTCGAAGCTTCATCACAAATAGGAGAGTCATGAAGGGGAGGACACTTAGGATTTTCATGTGTGTCAATTATTGGATCTTCTTGTTCAAATATAGCCTTCCAATTGTTAGGAACATTAGGAAGGAGAGAAATAATGTTATAACTCTCAATCATTGGGTTTCTAGATACCAACATATTATCCTCACAAATGTGTTGGTCATGATCATTCATGAAAGTATTGTTACAAATAGGGGAAATGTTGGGAGATGGATAGAGACTAGGTAAGGTGGTGGTAATGCATTCATCTTGTGTTGTTATACTATCTTCCCAAGGGGAATGAGGAGAAGGACAAACAAGACCTTCATGATGCTCAACGATTGTACCTTCTTTCACCAAGATACCTTTGTCACTAAAAGAAGAGGTATCGGGAGAAGTACAATTAGGATCATCATGTTTATCTATGTTTGTATTCCCTTCTAACACATCATCCTCAAAAATGGGAGAGATACAAGGGAGTGTAAGTTTAAGACAAGAGTTAACATTTTCATTCTCTTGCACTAAGAGGCTATCATAAATAGGGAATGCATTGAATGAAGGAATATAATTCTTGTTGACTAGCATTTTCTTTGCAAATTTGGAAAATATTGAAACCAACATTTTGAAAGACCAATATATGCTAGCTAAAAAAGCAATGTAAAAGGCTGAAATGAAATGAAATTGTCAGATAATAATGGACTAATTATGGTATGTAAGAATATGAGAATGCAAATGTGAAATTTAAGCCATGCATGAAATAACCTAGTTTAAGTTAGATTTGATGAAATGCATGCTACAGAAATGCAACTGATTGATATATACAAGTTAAGGTACCAAATAGAAGCCTAAAAACAAATTTTTGAGTTTTGTAAAATGTCGTTCCAGGGGCCAACAAGGATTGATTCGCCCAAGGTGGCGAATGAGTCCCAATATGAACTTTTAAAAAAAAAATCCAAAATTTTTGACTAATATTGATAGTTTCTGAGTGCTATGATGCAGACCTAATTGAAAAATGCAAAATTTCAGAGCATTGAAATGAATTTAGATGCTAAAAATGCAAGCAAAATGCACCTTTTTATGAATGCAAAATTTAACACCTAGCATGCAAATGAATCATACAAATACTAATGCAAGCTAATCTATGAAAGTACTCCAAATCAGACAAGAAATCATTTGAAAAGTAGGTTCACCAAAATGAAACATAGATTTTTGGAACCTAAATCCTTCCTTGCTCTTTTAGGGTTTTTTACCTAAAAGGGGAAAGATGGGCCAAAATGCATAATGTTTCACTCAAGATTAATGTAACGATGGATGGGATATTAATGTGAAGTGTGTGTGATGTGTTTGAATGCTTAAAAATGCAAATAAATGAATGTAAACTAATCTAATGCAAGATGTTGGAAATCTAGTGTTGATTGCAAATATGAACTAAAAACTTAAACAAATGAAAACATAAATTGATGAAACTAAAAAGAGTGCACTTGGAGGCAGATTACTATTTATGGAAGGTTTTGGAATGTTCCATAAGTCAATTTCAATGGCTATTGGAACTAATTCACCATGCATGGCGAATTAGTCCTGCTTCTGATGAAAAGTCCTAGAAACCTATTTCTGACTGTTGGGAGCTGAATTATGACAAAACAACTTTTTAGGCCTACAGATGGGACTCACTCACCATAGGTGGAGAATTAGTCCACCTATAGTAATCTACAAATTCAGGAGTAGATTCTATGGAGCTATATCTGCTCTTCTTCTCTCTGCAGGTGTTCACTTCTGAAACTGTTGGATTCAAGTCTGAAAATGATTTTCTATTGATTCTTTGACTTGAATGATGAATGGATGACTTGAATGACTTTATAACTTGATCCTCAATGATTTTCAAGCCTCCAAGAGACCTAAATTTGTAAACACACAAGAAGAAAAGAAGAAATGTTGATTGTTAGGGCATGGGGGTTTTCCTTGGTCAAACCCCTTTAAGGTAATTAAACCAAAATGATGAAAGGAAGTAATAAAACATGAAAAATGGAATTTATTACCTTTCCATGGTGATTTATCTTGAAATTTTGCAGCAATACATGAAGATTCATCCCTTGAATGCTTTAGAAAGCTAACTTGATGCCTTCTAATGAAGAAACCCTAGCTTGCTTGACTTGAATGAGAAGATAGATGATGAATTATTGATAAGAGATGTAGAAATGAGTTGTTAGATGTAAAATGAGGATAAAAACACTTATTTATAGATAATTGTGCCTTAGTACCCGATAATACCTCATCACAGGCTGACATGTAGTGAAAATAAACTTTAAATTTCACTTTTTCCCACTCAAAAGTCCAAATGGGGCTAGATAGGACTCATTTGCCACACATGGTGAATGGGTCCCACCTAGATGGGACTTATTTTAAAAGCATGGAAAATGGGTCCCACAGGAGTCATTTCGACAGCTAAGAAGCTAGGAGATAAGGAAATAAGGTTTAAATTGCAACTTTGTCAGGTATTTGATCAATTTGAGCCTTGGGATGCACAGTATGGGTTAATAGAGGTCTATTATTGATATGTAAATGTCAAATAGGGATTGGTACATAGAAATCAATTTGAAAGTGTAATTAAATACACTTTACAACACTAAAATGAGGTCCACATAGCCTAGGAAGGAACAAGAACTAATGTGAATGTGTAAGACACATTACAACACTAGTTTATCATTAAATTTAATTCAAGAACCTTCTAGATTGATGTGATAATGTTATTAAACACATTTTATAATGTTGGATTAGGGAGAAATAGGTTCATTAAGTCTAGAAAAGCTTGAAAGTCCTTTACAAGACTTTACAACACCTTTACAAGACATCAATAAAAGCATGCTATTGAATTTGCAAGGGTCCAAGACCTAGTGTGAATGCATAAAATTCATCACAACACCTAAATAAAGGCCTCATTAAGTCCATTTATCATGAAATAATCCCATGTCAAGCAAAGGGTCCATTTTTCTACAGCACAAGGACACCAAGCCAAAAATTGAAATGGGATCCAATTTTTTGGCAAGACCTTGAGCCAAGGACTGTGAAATGGGGTCTCTTTTAGTGTGAAACGAGATCCCATTTCAAAAAACTATTAATTTTTTCAGAAAATGACTAATAATTAATTATTAGTAAAAAAATTTAAAATGGTCAAAAATAAAATGGGATCCTATTTATGAAATAGGATCTCTTTTACATTTTCAAAGTGGGATCCCATATCCTAAACATGATCCCATTTCTTAAAATTTAATTTTTTGGCATGGTTTCTACTATGGGTTTCAAGTAAAAAAAAGGCTTGGGGAGCCAACCCTTAACTTTGGACCTGCTTTGACTTGCAACTTGAAGGTCATGTCAATGTCACTAGAAAAGAGTGACTTTGGACATATGTCTAAAGCCATTTTTGTAGAATGTTTTAACAAAATTAAGACCCATTATAGGTAAGACTATGTAGATTTCAAATGTGTAATTTTTTTTTGCAATTGGATTTTTTTTCTATTTTTCAAATATTGTTTATGAAATTGGTCCATAAACTTGAAATAATAGATTTTCTTTTTTTTAATAAATTTTTTTTTTACATTTTTTGAAATATAAATTATATGTCAACAATCTACAAACAATTATTTTCAATTTGAAAAAAAAAATAAAAAATGATAAGTTTAGGTCTACTTATGCTTGTCGTACATGAGGAGTTTTCGAAACAACAATTATGGCTAATAAAAAATAATTAAAGAATATTCAAATAAATTACAAATAAATATCCTCAACAATATCTAGTGTCTTATAGATCTTTTCCCAAGAGGATTTAGAAAAAATACTTTTATTTAGTTCAAAATATGGTTGTCGTACACATGCATGGTATGGTCCTGAAATAGTGACTTTTAAACGGCGGTTTTTAGACATGCCTATTGAAAATCTTTTTTTATCATCTAGGTATTAAAATAAATTACATATTTGGAAACTAGACTCTGAGTACTACATTTCATTTTATTGATTTTTTTTACATTTCAGTATTTAAGTGCTTCAATGTTTTAGGTCAAATGTGACAAATTCTAAAAATCGAGAAAAACACTTCCACTTTTTGGCCGAAAAGTGGATTCAACTTCTCGCACACACTCACTTATGGTTGAGGGTTCAACATATAGGCTTTAGGGACTAGGTTTGAGGTATGGTGTTTATGGTTGAGGGAATAGGGTTGAGTTTCTAGGGTGTAGATTTTAGGGTTTAGGGTTGAGGTTATTAGGTATAGGGTTTACAATGGAGGGTATAAGGTTGAGGGTGTATAAAGGGACATACATGTGAATTATGTGATAGAATATTTTATCTTAGATATAGTAATAAAGGGATTATCTATCATTTTAGTCTTTGGTGGATATATATCAAAAAATAGGATTAATTTTAAATAAAATTCAGGCTAATATTTTGTGTAGTGTTCACAATATTCCAACATAGTTATCAAGGTTATTCATTTGAATCCAACCCAATTAGTTTGAAATTTAATTTTTTTTTCCTTATGAAAAATGTTGAGATGAAATTGTTTGAGGTAACTAGACCAACTTTTATGTTGATCATTCTACAAAAATACTTATATTTATATAATTTCAAGAGACTTACGATCTATGTGAATAATAATGTATTTACCCAAGATAGAGTAATTCCATGTTATTTGTAGTCTTGAACAATGTAATAACTCATTATCATACATGGGGTGTCTATACATAGCATTAAATAAAATCTCACTACATGCTAGGCAATTAGATGACCATATTGAGGACCAAAACTACTCCAAGTGCATATTTGGAGGCATCAATCTCAATTTAAAAGGACTAGTGTACCAATTTTAAAAATCCATTTCGATTTGAAGATAATATTTCACACATCTAATGAATCAATGGTAACTTGGTGGTACCCAATCTGTAGTGAGAAAAGTAGCCCCCTTAATTTGATCAAAGAGGTCATCAATTCAAGGAGTTGGATACTTCTATTCACCAAACTTATCTACCTACCTAAATATCTTACCCTTAGCTCACTCATCCCATAGACTATCAAATTGTGGGTGTAGTGTTGTTTATAGGTTCAATCTCTTAGAAAAGTAGTAGATATAAAAATGATTAAATTCACTCTTAGCAATGAATTGTAGATCCTTCCCACTCACCCACATCTATGAGTGGAACAGGAGTTCCTTTTCCTCTTCAAGTAGCACTTCCAAGTTGAGGGTATAAGATTTAGGGTTTAGGGTTTAGGGTATTGGGTTTATGGTTAAGGGTAAAAGGTAAAAGGTATAGGTTTTAGGGTTTAGGGTTTAGGTTATAGGTTTGAGGGTGTAGGGTTTAATCTTTAGGTTCAAGGGTATAGGTTTAGGCTTTAGGTTTGAGGTTATTAGTTATATAGGGTTAAGGGTATAGATTTTACATTTGAGGTTAAAAGGTATAGGGTGAAGGCTATAGGGTTTGTGGTGGATGGTATAAGGTTGAGAGTGTAGGGTTGAGTGTATAAGGTATAGGGTTTAGGGTTAGGGTTTAGGGTTGATGGTATAGGGTTTATGTTTTATGGTATTGGGTATAGGGTCAATGGTTTAGGGTTTAAGGTTGATGTTATAAGGTATAGGACCAAAGGTATATGCTTTATGGTTGAGTGTATGAATTTTAGGGCTAAGGGTTTAGTGTATAGGCTTAAGGGCCTACAATTGAGAGATAGTGTATAGGGTTGAGTGTATAGTGTATAAGTCTTATGGTTGAGGATATTGTGTATAGGGTAGAGGGTATTTGGTTCATGGTTTAGGGTATAAGGTATAGGATTGAGAGTATAAGTTATAGGGTTTATGGTATAGGGTTGAGGGTATAGGGTGTATGCTTTAGGATTGAGGGTATAGGGTTTAGTCTTTAGGGTTGATGGTATTGGGTTTATAGTTGAGGGTATAAATTATAGGGTTGAGGGTTGAAGGTGTAGGGTTTAGGGTTGAGGGTGTATGGTTTAGGTTATATGGTTGAGTGCATACGGTAAAGGGTTTAGGGTATAAGGTTGAGTGTATATGGTATAGGTTTTAGGTTTTAGGGTTGAGGATATTAGGTATAGGGTCAAGGGTATTGGATTTATGGTTAAGGTTATAAGTTATAGGGTTTAGGGTTGATGTTATAGGGTATAGGTTTTAGGGTATAGGGTTGAGGGTATAGAGTTTAGGCTTTAGGGTTGAAGGTATAGGGTTTATGATTTAGGGTTGACAGTATTGGGTATAAGGTATAGGGTTTAGGGTTTAGGGTTTAGGATTGAGGGTATAGGGTTAAGGGTTAAGGGTATTGGGTATAGGGTCGAGGGTATAGGTTTTAGGGTTGAGGTTATCAGGTATAGGGTCAAGGGTATAGGCTTTAGGATTGAGGTTATGGAGTTTAGGGTTGAGTTTTTAGTGTATAGGATTTAGGGCCTACAATTGAGGTATAATGTTCAAGGTTAGGGTATGGGGTTGATTTTATAGGGTATAGGGGTTAGGGTTGAGGATATTTGGTTTATGGTTGAGGGTATAAGGTATAAGGCTTAGGGTTTAGGTTTGAGGGTATAAGGTATAAGGCTTAGGGTTTAGGTTTTAGGGTATAGGGTATAGGGTTTAGGATTTAGGGTTTATGGTATTGGGTATAAGTTATAGGGTATAGGGTTTAGGGTTTAGGGTATAAGGTATAGGGTTAAGGGTTGAGGTTTGAGGGTTTAGGTTTGAGGGTCTTGGGTATAGGGTTATAGTTGAGGATATAAGGTATAGGGTTTAGGGTTGAGGGTATAGGGTATAGGGTTGAGGATATGTGGTTTAGGCTTTAGTGTTGAGAGTATAGTGTTGATAATATTGGGTATAAGTTATAGGGTTTAGGGATGAGATTATAGTGTTTAGGGTTAAGGGTATTATATATAGGGTCGAGGGTATAGGGTTTAGGGTTAAGGGTATAAGGTATAGGGTGAAGAGTATATTCTTTAAGGTTGATGGTTTAGCATATAGGATTTATAGTTGAGGCTATAGGTTATAGGGTTTAACGTATAGGGTTGAGGTTATAGGGTTTAGGATTTAGGGTTGAGGGTATAGGGTTTAGTATTTAGGGTTGAGGGTATTGGGTATAAGCTATAGAGTATAGGGTTTATTATTGAGGGTATAGGTTTCAAAGTTTAGGGTTTAGGGTTGACGGTATAGGGTTAAGGGTTAAGGGTATTGGGTATGTATGGTCAAGGGTATAGGGTTTATGATTGAGGGTATAAGGTATAGGGTTTATAGTGAAGGGTGTAATGTTGAAGGTGTAGGGTTGAGGGTATAAGGAATAGGGTTTATGCTATAGGGTTGAGGGTATAGGATTCATGGTTGAGGATATTGGGTATTTGGTTTAGGGTTGCTCAGGTATAAGGTATAGGGTTTAGGTTTGAGGGTATAGAGTTTAGGGTTGAGGGTTTAATGTATAGGCTTTAGGGCCTATAGTTAAGGGATAGTGTTCATGGTTGAGGGTATGGGTTTGAGTATATAGGGTATATGATTTAGCATTGAGTATATTAGGTATAGATTCAAGGGTATAGGGTTTATGGTTAAGTGTATAAGGTATAGGGTTGAGGGCATATGGTATAGGATTGAGGGTGTAGCATTTAAAATTGAGTGTTAAGTTTGTAGTTATAATATTCTAAGAAAGACATAATGTGCTCACGTTTTAGAGAAGTTGAAATGTGCTTGCGCTTTATGCAATTAAAGTTTCTCACACTTTAGTGTGAATGTGTTTTAGGAAATACAAAAAAATGTTAAAAATACATGTGACCCATGATTCAAGCCCATATGCTTTGTTATTCTCTATTTTTTCACATTATTCGATAAAGAAGCAATTTTTCATGGCGCTGAAAAAAGCACAAACATATTTTACATGTTCCACCACCTTTGTTTTGTTTGACAACATAGAAGGATGAAATACTTGATTTTTAGATAAAATTTGATTTTGTGAGCTAATATTTTAATGTTTCTAGTGTTTGAATGCTAATTATGATTTTTTTGTTTTAATTTTATATTATAGGTTTGTTATTTTCATTGTTTTTACTAATTCTATTAGATGTATATAAAATTGAACATTAAACATGAAGAAACTTGTCAAAAATATCTAATTTTTTAGGATTTTTACGCTAAAATAAATCAACTAGACATAATTATTCTGTTTGTCAAATTGAATCTCAAAATTTAAGGTACATTCTATTTATGCATGCCACCTTGTCCATTTCCTAGTTCTCAAAAAAATATATGAAAAGGATTACACATTTGTTGAAATAATATTATTTGTATATTGACAAATATAGTTGGGAAATAAATGAAATTTTATTTCTACCTTAGCATTCACATAATTTATCAAAATTGTGATATCCTTATTGGATTCCTCAAAAATAAATAAAATTACAATATTAGTGTTGAATATCTATGTAATTCATTATCATGTATAGGGAATATTCACACATCATTTTTAGAGGAATCTAAGTTATGCATATAGGTACCTCTTCTTAGTGTTAGAGTACAAGGATATGACATACATTCCCTACCATTACTAGGAATTAACATTATGAGAATTAGCTCAACCCATCACCTAGTAACTTAAAACTAGAACATAAACTAAATAACAAATGATATGAATACAAGGGGTTTTGCTAATGAATTTTAGTTAATTATGAACATTAATAATTTTTGTACAAGCTTCAACAACTCTTTTCTATCATGATATTATGTAAACCTCTATATGCATTTATATTATTTCAAAAGGACCTACAATTTTTAACTTATTATGATTTCACACATTGTTTAATCATGTTTTATCACACATGACCCCATGCTACTCTTTAGCATCAATAAGCCTCGTGTATTTATCATCTAATGAGCTATCATGTATCAACTGGAATAACATTATGTAAATACCTTTCTAGTTTATGCATCCATTCCTTCGCCCCATCTCACTAACATTTTACCTACCTTCCATACCATCCCTACTAGTGCCATGACTACTCCACATTCCTAGTTTCTCCTCTACTATCTCCAAAATCTAGATAGAATGGAACATAAATTTTATGTTATGTCTAATGGTATTGAGACAAAGATAAATATGTGTAAATGTAAAATACAATATACTTTCTTTAAAAATTGTTACTTATCCTTCACCTAGTCGTAGTCTATGAGATTGTACCTCCTAATTTTAAGATTATTTTTAGATTTGGTATGATATTTCTTTACTCTTTAGTACCATGATGAAACTAATCATTATGTATTTTTCATGATACATATAGGATTCTTTATCACATTAGGAAATGACCAAAGACTCTTACACCAAATGAGTGTATATCATATTTTTCATCTCCAATTGAAGGTATGCCATCTATCCCATCTTATTTAAATATTGATGAGATTCCTAATGTTGAGGCAACTTTACCTTTGAGAGCACCTCCTAGAGTTTTGCATAGAAAGCCTAAGTTTTTTATCGATTTTGATGTGAATATTTTGTAACCGATGGTTAATAAGATTGCAAAGCATACTCTTCAAAGATATGCTACTAAGATTTGGAGATTATTTTTAAAAAATAAAATAAAATTATATGTTAACTATTTTTTGAAATGATGAGAAATCTAAAATTTAGGTCCATTAAATTGAGAAATCAATCTCTAAGGTAGAAAACTCATATACTCATAACCACAAAAAGGTGACCTCCACTTTCACAAATTGGGATGGGGAAATATTGTAAAACTGGGAGTCTATTACCATGCCCTTCAAAGGAAATATGCAAACCTTACCATCACACAAGATTGACAAGAGCATTGTTAAATGGAAACCCCCAGCACTAGGCTTCCACAAACTAATTTTTGATGGTGGATCACAGGGCAATCTAGGTTATCCAAAGCAGGGTTTTGCATAAGGGATTGTAGAAGAAAACTAATTGTAGCTAAATCAATCCCCCATCATGTACCAACAATCTAGAAGAATCACAAGCACTCCTACAAGGTTTGAAGTTGGAAATATAATTAAAATTGGAAAAGATCCACATTGAAGGTGACTCTCTAGTGGTGATAAATGCATGAAAAGAAAAAACCATCCATAATTGGAAGCTAAAATACATTCTACATAAAGTATGGCATCTCCTAAATTGTTTCCAAAAAATTTATCTCTCTCATGTATTGAGAAGGGAACCACTTAGAAGACATCTTGGAAAACATGGGTTGTGATAACCAAGAAATTGAAATGCAACAGGGCCAACTATCCTACAATACATATCCAGAGCTGGTAGAAATAGTAGTTGTAGAAAGAAAATTTTAAAACCATGAAAATGACCCCAAAGGATACAAAAACTCACATTGATGTAGAGCAGGGGATATTTCAATATTTCAACATCTCACAACAAGATTTGGTGTTTCTTACTCATAGTCTTCAATAAATGCAAACTAGATTTCAACCCTAAATGAGTCATTCATGCTTCAAATAGGTAAATAAACACCAAGAGGCATCTCAATGGAATGAGGATGACAAAAAA
>VDFB02027354.1:43777-107456 GCA_007258455.2 Sequoia sempervirens | reverse complement strand
TATAGGCTATTGAATATTTGTAGCATAAGGAATAGAAAGGAAGATGTTGCCAAAGATTTTGCAATTTCGGTCTACAGTTGCATTTGCTTCGTTGTCTATAAAGCCTTTTCAAGAAGTTCCTTTTTTTTTTGCATATGAATGGCCATGATTGGTTTAATTGATTTGGTGTACAAAGATGTTTTATAATTAACCATAATTAACTTTTCATCTAAACTTCTATGTATCCCTGTATGCAACTGCGTATACATGCGTCCATGTATTTTTTGGATGTGCCACTATAGCCATGCACCAATTTACTTTGTTATATGGCAATCACATATAGTAACACTAATAAGCTCCTTCACTATACATAGCAACTATTTTCATAAATGCCAGGTTGAGCTTATATGTATCAGGATACATATATACGCACGCTAAAAAGTACTGAATTATGGTCTCTATTTTCCCATTTTCATAGACACGTTACTATTGCAATGAAATGTGTAAAGCATTTGTGTCCAAATAAATTAGATAAAGGAATGGAAATATGTTACACAACCCTGTCTTATGCCTTCATAGTAGTTTTTTCATTGCATTTCAAGCAAACCATAAACTAGAATTTTATGCATATAATTTCATCCATGGCATTTACAGCTTTTCCAATAATTGGCCATGACCAACCGTGGAGCACAATTAATTCATCAGCAAACTAGATTGATTGCTTACTGAATTAACTTGTTCAAAAGCTATCATGTTAAGCCAACTAGCTAATACACCACATTCAATATGAAAATTAAGCCAATTCTATCATTAATCATAGTGATAGCAAACAAGTGCTTGTTAGATGGTCTCATTGTTGAATCAAGTGCAAGATTGACTTGTTTGTTAATTGACTTTGATTAATGGTTCGGAGATAGATGAGACAAATTAAATTGTCATCAGCACAATGTAAGATGGACTTATTAGCTGCTACGCCACATATACTATGACACTTGAGCTTTCATGAAATCACCTCACACTAGCTCCATCGAATCATGGAAGGGTTATTCAGTGGCTTCACGTATGGTCCCCCTGCCATTCGAATGAGAGCAAAAAAGTAAAGGAATAAAATGTAAAGAGTGAATCTGATTAGGATGTTGAAAGACTTGTTAAATGAGAAATGGAAACTAAAACATTGAATTTGAGTTTCCATTATCTATTTTTGTTTACTTCTTGACTACTGTTTTATTAAACTGTAGATTGTAAAACACATGGTGTTGTAAAAACAACAACTCACTGACAGTTGTAACACACAACGTGTTGTAAAGTATTTTGTATTACTCTTGATTAGTTTTTATTGGAATTATTTTGTATTGCTATAATTACTTTATTACTTTCTATTACTGTATTTCAGTATGGACATTTCAAGGTGAAGAACATGAGACATATGCAATGCAATATCACAAGTTTAATTACCAAGGTATGAATGAGCAAGAACTTTTTAGTAGATAAAGGTCATGAACGTTGAACTAATAGTATCACAGTCACCACAATATTTAAGGAAACCTATGCTCAACACTCTCTTTTCCATTATCAATTGTATTCCCAATGTCATCCATGAAGAATATCCTCAAAGATATAGAATACATGGATGCACAGGCTAAAGAAGTTCTTCATGGATCAAAGATATGCAGTTCATTGATGAAAGAAATGGAAATCATGGATCAAAGCAATGGCTAATAGCAGGTTCTAGAGGTTGACAAAGTTCTTCATGGATGAAATTGGGAATAAAATTGATAATGGAAAAGGGAGTCTACACCATAGGTTTACTTAAATGTTGTGGTGACTGTCCTACTATTGGTTCAATGTTCATGACCTTCATCTACTCAAAGGTTCTTGCTTGTTTTTCATGCAATATAGATTTTAGTGACTAGAGATGAATTGTGATTACTTTGAGCATTTCATTTTTTGTTATTTTGCAGGTTTGTGTAGTCACAGGAGATGTTGTTGCTGCAGAGTCAAGACCTGGGAACAAGCTACTTGACACATGTACCCATACACTATGACATTTGAGATTCACATAAGTCTCATGCACGCAAATCTGCTATCATGGTAAAGGCATGCAAACACTGATGTTCCAATTCCATGGGGTAATGCTATTTCCACTTGTCCAAGTTCATTTCATTCCATTATCAAGAACCAATAATTAAATGTTTAAACCAGGTACATGCAAACAACAATGGAAGAAAGGTTTCATAATGCTTTAAGACATTGTTATACTGTCATTATAAATTCATATTTTAAGCTACTTTTAGTATTATTTATTCGAGCTTCTTGTTGAAATGCAAAGGTTTCATCTGCGTTTGAGCTTTTCCATTGGCATCAAAGCATAAAGGGTAGAGGGGTTCTGTTAAAAGTTGTGGTTGTTGTCCTCATAGGCATAAACCCGTATTTTAAACTACTTTTTTACTTCATGCATGTAAGTCGATAGTGTGTTGCTTTTAGCTATTCCATTGTCATTAAAGCATAAAGGAGAGAGGGGTTCTGTTAAAAGTCATGGTTGTTGTCCTCGTAGGCATAAATCTATATATTAAACTACTTTTAGTATTATCTATTCGAATTTCTTGTTGAAATGCAAAGGTTTCATCTGCGTTTCATAGGTATTATGCAGAAATCCTCTTGTTCATTTTACTTCATGCATGTGAGCCCTATAGAATTTGTATTTTTCTAATTGTTGCAAAGTGGTCCCATAAAGAGGACTTTGGAACCAAAATTATGTCAACATGTACGATAATGAGAGCTTTTCAACAATCAGTTAACAGTGTGTTGCTTTGAGCTTTTCCATTGTCATAAAAGCATAAAGGATAAAGGGATTCTGTTAAAAGTCATGGTTGTTTCCCTCATAGGCATAAATGCAAACAATGAGAGCATAAAGAATACAGTAGAAACCTTTTTCCTGCCAGCAAGCATAAAAATTCTGTTAGATGTAGTCGTTACTATTTTTGTATCTTGGGGTTGTAAAAAACTATGTCAAGAAATGTTGTAGAATCCAAATTACAATGTTGCCATAGAGCAGTTAAGTAATATTGCTTTTCGCTTTTTAGTCTGTACGATACAAGGAATCCAAGTAGGGTTTCATAGTGCTATAAGGCAATTGTATACTTTGATTATAAATTCGTATTTTAAACTACTTTTAGTATTGTTTATTCGAATTTCTTGTTGAAATGCGAAGGTTTCATGTGCGTTTGATAGGAATTATTGTTTTTAAGATGTTGTGACATACATTAATTGGATGTATCTCAGCATCTTCCTTATCAGGATGCTAACAACCTTGATTTGTATCTGTCCTTGAATGTATCTGGATGCTATGAACTATGAATTCTACTTGCATATTGCTTGGTTGTACAAGTAATTCTAAGCGTTATAGAATGGTAGAAACCACAACTCATAGTATTCATATACACCCATGCACAAATACATGGTATTCAACACATTAACACAGACATGGTTTTCTAGGGCTAGTTTGTTAGTTGCCTTTGATTAATAGTTTAAATGCACACAAAGCTAATTGCAACCATTTCTTTCTTTGAATTTCTAGGTACTTAAAGCCTAACTAGCAATTGCCTAATTATTTAGATATGGGACAATACAAGGATGAATAAGGAAATATGAACTTGCCTAAATGATCATGAATGATAGAGCTATTTGGTAAAATGCTACATATACTGTGACATTTAAGCTTCAAAGACTGCCAATGAACAGCAAAAGCTTCAAAACTCTCAGTTAACATGTAAAGGGCTGAGAAAAAATGATCTGCTAACTGAATGGGGTCATTTTACTTCAATTATTTAGCACTTATTCTTAATTGTTTAATCACAATATGACTGGATGGCTAGCTGGCGCCATCCACAAAAAGCATTTTAAGCAAATGCAACAGTAATCTGTTATATACACACATACATACATGGCAACATAGATACATGCATTCATATATACATAATTACATGCACACATATATACATGCAAACCTTTATGCATGGATGCATAGAAAGACTATGTTTCATGGGATTATTGAAGAGTTAACTTGCTTTCTATATGTTTCCATATTTTGCATCTGTGCCTATGAGGACAATAACCACAATATTTGACAGTATTCCTCTATCCTTAATAGCAGCTCATTAGTTCCAAAGCTCTCTCTATAGGACAGCTGTACATTGCCTACAAGACTCAGATGAATCCTTTGTATTTCAAGCAAAGATTTGAATCAATAACACTTAAAATGATCTAAACTATGACTTTACAATCAAAGTATCCAAACGCATTGTAACAATGCGAAACCCAAGTTCCATTTAAGATGTACAATGAAAGTAAATAGAAGGGAAAATGCATTTGCTTTAAAGTTTGTACAACAATTTCAACAGGTTGTCTAGCCATTGTCGAAAATATGGTTTTCTATCAGCATAGTCCTTCAACCTTCTTTAGGTCTAACTGCTACTTTGTTAATTGACTTTGATTAAAAGATAAAAATATGAAATGTGGCCAAGGATAATTATAGACAAGTGTACGTTGCCTCCAAGATTCAGATGAATTCTTGGTATTTCAAGGAAAGGTTTGAATCGATAACACTTAGAATGATCTAAACTATGATTTTAGAATCAAAGTATCCAAACGCATTGCAACAATGCAAAACCCAATTTTTATTTAAGATGCACAATGGAAGGCCAAAATGTGAAATGTGGCCAAGGATAATCATACCTTTTTTATCTCTTTTATTGTTATATATTCAAAGACTAATTAGCAATCCAAACAGTCTCGCCTCTAGTCAGATGCCATTAAATGCATTGATTTTGAATTAATGAATTATGCACCTTTAGCCAATAGTTTTAATCAAAGCTTGCATATGGATTCAGAATCAAACTCTTAAAATTTGAAAAGGTAAATTTTTTGAAACAAAGATCTACTTTTGAACCTCAAATGCTTAATTTTTATGAACCATATAGCATATGCCACTCACAGTACCCATTTGCAAAGATTGTCCTTGTAACAAAAAGCAACGATATGATTACAAGTACAATCAATATAGTGAGAATCTTGAATTAACCTTTTTCTCTGTTTACTATATGCAATTGTAAACAAAAGAGAAGGTTCATTCTAGAAACTCACCTTGTACTAGTCGCTTGAAGAATTTGCCATAGCCGAACCGCTAGACGACCTCTTTTCTTCCAACGAAAAGCATTGCACCATGTAAAAAGCTTTCATTAGAAAACAAAAACCATGTATTTGTTTTTTCTAAAAGAATAGCAATTTATAGTACTCCTACTGCGATGGATACTAATAGCAAAAACCATTTTAAACACTATCAAGCATTTTTCCAGGTTCAAGAGACACAAGTATTAATGCAAACAAGATTAACTACACAAGCTAATTGTGACAGGTTATTGGACCACAAATCTTCTAGCAATGAATTTGACTGCTCTTTTCCATGAAGCCTAAAATTGTTCTATCAAGCAAATATTACTTAACTGCTCTATGGGAACATTGTAATTTGGATTCTACAACATTTTTGGCATAGTTTTTTATAACCCCAAGATACACAAACAGTAAAAATGACATCTGACAAATTTTTTATGCTTGCCGGCAGGGAAAAGGTTTCTACTGCATTCTCTATGCTCCCATTGTTTGCATTCATGACTACAAGGACAACAACCACGACCTTTAATAGAATCCCTCTATCCTTTATGCTTTCATGACAACGGAAAAGCTCAAAGCAACACACTCTTGACTCATTGTTGAAAAGCTCTCATTATCGCACACGTTGACATAATTTTGGTTCCAAAGCCCTCTTTATGGGACCACTTTGCAGCAATCAAAAAGACACAAACTCTACAGGACTACATGCATGAAGGAAAATGAACATGAGGATTTCTACATAATACCTATCAAACGAAGATGAAACCTTCACATTTCAACAAGAAATTCGAATAAACAATACTAAAAGTAGTTTAAAATACGAATTTATAGTCAAAATATACAATTGCCTTAAAGCACTATGAAACCCTACTTGCATTTCTTGTATCCAACAGAATAAAAAGTGAAAACCAATATTACTTAACTGCTCTATGGGAACATTGTAATTTGGACTCCTCAACATTTTTGACATAGTTTTTTATAACCCCAACATACAAAAACAGTAACAACGACATCCGACAGAAATCTATGCTTGCCGACAGGTAAAAGGTTTCTACTGTATTCTTTATGCTCCCATTGTTTGCATTTATTCCCACGAGGACAACAACCACAACTTTTAACAGAATCCCTCTATCCTTTATGCTTTCATGGCAACGGCAAAGCTCAAAGCAACACACTATGACTCATTGTTCAAAAGCTCTCATTATCGCACACATTGACATAATTTTGGTTCCAAAGCCCTCTTTATGGGACCACCTTGCAGCAATAAAAGAGATACAAACTCTACAGGGCTCACATGCATGAAGCAAAATGACCAAGAGGATTTCTACATAATACCTATCAAACGCACATGAAACCTTCGCATTTCAACAAAAAAATTCAAATAGATAACACTAAAAATAGTTTAATATACGAAAAAGCTCAAAGCAACTCACTGTCGACTCACATGCATGAAGTAAAATGAACAAGAGGATTTTTTACATAATTTCTATCAAACGCACATGACACCTTCGCATTTCAACAAGAAATTCGAATGAACAATACTAACAGTAGTTTAAAATACGAATTTATAATCAAAGTATACGAATGCCTTCAAGCACTATGAAACCCTACTTGCACTTCTTGTATCAAATAGACTAAAAAATGAAAACTTACCTCTTCTGACCTCAAGCAATTTGTCTCTCACTGTCCACCGTTTTAATGTATCGAAACTCTGAAAATTACCAAATTATCACTTCAAATAACTCGTTTCTGGGTCTGGATTCTGCAACTATAACATATCCTGCTCGGTCGCTAAAACTCTCCCTCAGAACACCGCTTACAGAAGACAAAAACAACACACGCAAAGTAATGGAAATGCATACCAAGTAACTCAACTCTATATTAAATGACCAAAGTACCCTGGCCACGCGTGGCCTCCAAGCGACTCCACCGCCTTCACCTCGAGCCAAATGCCATTCAATGCATTTAATTTTTTTTCATGCATCACGTACGTCTACCCGCCAGTTTGATAATCTATGCCTTTGCTTAATTTTAATTAATCAATTTATGCGCTCGCTGTTTCCTGATATTTTAATGCATTTAATCTACATTCATGGATTACGTACCTCTAGCCGCCACCTTTTAAACTATGCCTTTGCTTAAATTTATTTAATCAATTTATGCGATCGCATTTTCCCGAATTTTTAAAACGAAAATGATTTATAAAGCTACTCGGACGAATAGAAAAATAGATAAATGCTAATTTTCCAATATATAAAATAGCTCTCCAAATTCAAACTATACAAAAAAAAGCAATATGTTAAATGGCGAAATGTGATTGGTTCATGCTACCGGTTAAATGCATTCCAGGCGAATGCATAAGTATTCCTGCCTACCGGCATGAACTAATAATTTAAACAAGTGAAATATGATAGTTGATTTAAAATATTGTTGGCAGAATAATTAATTTGCTTATACTATTAATAAAATGAAATTTGTTGAATTACTTAAAAAAAAATCAAATGATATTTAAAACTTAAAATAGAATAATGTAATTCAACAAAACTTAGAATTATGTTGCAAATGCTAATGCAATGTCACACGAGAATTAATTACATAATTACATTTGAACATGAATAAATTTAACTTTAAATTGATAAAAGATGTTAGAATTTACATATATAATATTTTTTTGAGTAAACTATGAAACAAATAAATATAAAATAGATTAAAAAATATAATTATTTATTATCTTTTATTAAATATTATTTTATATTATTAATTTTTAAAATATTTCAAATTAATAGATATAAATTTATTTATATTATACTAATTATTTTAATCACAAGCTCTCACAATTTTTCTATTTCACCTTTTCAATAAATTAAAATTGTCTCAAACATGATTAATTTTTATATTCATTGACCCACAATCTTTTAAATTAAAAAAATGTCATTTATCAAATAGGAAAATTGAAAGTGACATGAAAATACATTTACACTATTAACTTTTTTGTAGTCAAAATTAAATAGTGAAAAGATTCCATAGCTTACATCACACTAATATTATTGTTCACAATTATTATCTGATAGAATGATAGATAAATTAGTTTAAACTATTTCAATTCTATTGATTCATTTGTTGACAACTAATAAATGAGATGATTGCATTAATATTCTTCTTCTAGAAAGAAATAAAAATTAATAATATAATATTGTAAGGGTTTTAATCATCTTTATATAAATATGCAGGTTAATTAAATAAATATAATTAATTAATAATCAATTAATTTAGATATTAAAATAAAAATAAAAAATAGAATTAAAATCTTCCATTTATGGAACTCGTCAAGTTGATCAAAACTTTAACCCACAAAAAGATGTGAAATGGCATCCACCGGATGAGGGTTAGGTTAAAATGAACTTTGATGGAGTAGCTCAGGTAAACCCTAGTGCAGTAGGGGCAAGGTGCATCATTAGGAATCACAAAGGAAAAACCATAGCTAAGAAGGCCATAAGTTTAGGGGATGGTGATGAGTCCAAATAATGACTCATTTTTTATAGGGTTTATCATACATTTATTGTTATTTCTATGGGACTTTAGCACCTGGTTATTAGCACTCTCTATGTTATTTCCCTAAATTTATGAACCTTGGGCATGAACTTATTCTTGTAACTTTTGATAATATTAACCTGCTATGTGATATGTCTATGTTAATTTTACATGTGATTGAATGAATGTTATTCTAAGGTGATTATGGATATGCAATTTTTTTGTGTGTGTTAATGTCATTATGCAGGTTCACATTAAGATGCAGATATAAATGAAGCTTGCAAGGTGGAAGAAGTTCATGCCAGTTGGTTGGTTGCCAAAGAAGTAAAAAAGATGGTCATTAAAGAGGCCAATTGAGGGAAACTTCCAATCGAGGGAAACTCCCAACTCATGTGGAAGTTGTAACTTACATTTAAATGATCATTTATGTTAGTTGAATAAATCTAGGAAGTGTTGTTTTGTTGGATCCTCATTGAGGCAAGTCTAATTTGACTAAATCTGGTACATGCATAACTTCCTTCCTCTTTTCCATGCTTTCAATAAATGGCGTCCTCCTATTCTGTTGGAGTTGACTACCTAGTTAGTTAGGGTTAATTAGAAGTTTTCCCTCTATAAATAATGATCAAATGTCCCTTTTCACAAGGTTGGATGTTCTGATATTGTACTTGCATTTTTAGTTTCAAGTAATACAGTCATATTACTGATATGATGTAATCATGTTTTCAATGAATAAAATGTCATTTTGATTTGTTGCATATGAGTTAGCTTAGGGAAGACTCATTCAAGGGGGCCCACTTGGTGAGAATTCCATCCATTCAGTTTAGTAGATACTTTTATGTTCAGTAGTTAGTTGCAGTCTTAGCAGCTATCTATTCCTACAGCCATTGGAACTCTATTTTGTGACTATTCCTACAGCCAAGGCAGACAGAGTAACTTCCTGTCTATTTGCTAAGATTTCTATTTTTGTCATCCATTTCAGTTCAGTTGTTGATGTTCAGTTTAGTTGATAATTCATGCTCAATACTTATGCTAATTCCTTTTCATCATTTTATTTTATGAGCGGATGTTTATTGCGGGTGATCATTGAAGTGGGATGGATGATTTTGGATTTTTTGAATTTTTTTGGTATTTTTGAAATTTTTGAGGCTATTTTTGGTATTTTTTGAGATGTTTTACAAATGTTTTGATTTTCATATTTTCTAATGTTTTGTGTTTTCTAAGATTTTGACTAAGAACCTAATCTAAAGACCTATCCTAGGGGCCTTGGGGGCTAATCAAAGATTAGCCTTGCCTACATTATACACACAAAGACCACGTAGTTCGACTAACACAAACTTGTTTATTAATGAGAAATGAACAAATGGATTGTCAGTTTATTATGATGGACACCTAAAGGACCTATCCTAGGGGCCTCGGGGGCTAATCAGAGATCAACCTTGCCTACATTATGCAAGAAAAAGCCTCGTAGTTCGACATGACAACCCTGTTTTTGGATTTTTCTATTTTCAACTTGTTTTTGGATTTTTCTATTTTCAACTTGTTTTTGGATTTTTGACATGTTTTGGATGTTTTTGGGTTTTTTGATTTTATGAATTTTTTTTGGATTTTCTGATTTTATGAATGTTGTTTTTTGGATTTTCTGATTTTAAGGAAGAATTCAAGAATATATATGAATCTGATCCAATGCAGGTATAAGAACATGCCCCCAACATGATGTGATAGACTACTCCTATATAGGTAGGACAAACTGACCTTAGGAAGGTGTCGAGTAGTACTAGGAGGAAACATGATACAACCACAAGATCAAGCTATGATGCGGACACAGATGGGTGACAGAATGACTGATGTAATGTGATGGATGAATGAATGATGCAGAACAAGCCGAAGAGATCATGGTGGATGGAAAGTGCTTTATTTACACAAGGCGCCTGTTTGTTAGGTTTTCACCAAGGTACTTTCCCAAAGTGCTACTGAAGTGGTTTTCACTAGAGGACAATTTTTTCTTTACTATTTTCAATCCTTTTTTTGATTTTTTTGGATTTTTTAATTTTTAATTTTTTTAATTTTTGGATTTATACCCTGCAAGCTTAGGCATAAGACTTTTTGAGATGGGAGTTGTTGATAGGCTCCTACAGAGGCTCACCTTTAGGTGTAGATAGTTGATATGCTCTTGATTTATAACTTTCCATGATGATGAAGGGTCCCATCTAGTTGGGTTCAAATTTTTCCTTGTTGTTTGGATTTGGTACATTCTTCTAATTTTCTTTTAACACGAGCTCTCCAACTTGAAATGACTGACTCTTGATCTTCTTATTATAGTTCCTTTTAAGACGGTTCTGATAGACCTGTAGATGGTTCAAAGCATCCATACACCGCTCATCTAGTAGTTCTAGCTTGTTCAACCATGACATCTGATATTCTTCATCAGTAATCATATTTTGCAATGATATTCTTAAGGATGGGAGCTTGATCTCAATGGGAAGGATGGCTTCTAATCTGTAGACCAGGGAGAAGGGTTTTGCACCTATAGGTGTGTGGATACTCGTTCGGTAGGCCCATAAGGCAGGATTTAGCTATAGGTGTCAATCACAACCAACTTCATTGACTATTTTCTTGAGGATCTTTAGGATGGTTTTATTAGAAGCTTCAGCTTGACCATTACCTTGGGAGTAGTATGGGGTGGAGAAGTGATGTTGGATATTGAATTTTTGGCATAACTCTCGAACATCCTGGTTCTTGAAAGGTGTCCCATTATCTAAGATAAGGGCTTGTGGAACACCGTAGTGGAAAATGAGGTAGTTCAAGATGAATTTAGATATCTACTTCCCTATGATATAGGTCATGGGGATGGCCTCTACCCACTTTGTGAAGTACTTTGGTGCGGTGATAATGAACTTGTCTCCATTAGATGAGGTGGGTGTGATTTTTCCAATGAGATCAAGCCCCCATTGTGAAAAGGGCCAAGGTGTTATGATCGGTTGGAGCTTCTGAGCTAGTGCATGGATGAGGTCCCCATGCTGTTGACATTGTAAATATTTTTGGACATAATCATGAGATTCTTTCTCCATCGTAGGTTAGTAGTACCGAGTCCTCAACATCTTCTTGGCCAAGGTCATACCACTAGGATGCGAACCACAAATACCATCATGTACCTTAGTTAAAGCAGTCAAAGCTTCCTCAGGGTTAAGGCATCGTAAGAGGGTTCCCTCAATACTCCTATGGTAAAGGGTGTCACCTAAGATAACAAAATGGGATGAATTCTTAATAAAGGTTCTCTTGAGGTTTGGGGTGATGTCAATAGGGAGGAGTCCTATTTTTAGGTATGTATATATGTCATGGTACCAAGGATCATCGGGACCAACAATTTCAAACATGAACCTATAATCTGGTACCTCAAAAGTTGGTATGAGAAGTTTCTCTACCAGGAATTCATGTTTATGGATGTTGCATGGGATATCTAGTAATGATCCAATTGTTTCCAAAGCATCAACTACTTTGTTATTTTCCCTTGGTATTTGCTCAAATGTGATTTCGATGAAGAATTCCTTGAGACTTTCCACCAGTTTCTTATACGGGGTAAGCTTGTCATCCTTTGTTTGGTATTCATCATTGACCTAATTGATGATTAGTTGTGAATTGCCATAGACCTTAAGTTCCATAATTTTCCACTTTACTGCAATTTAGAGTCTTATGACAAGGGCCTTGTATTCATCAATATTGTTAGTGCATGGAAAAGATAGCTTATATGACTTTGGGATGCAATCTCCTTGTGGTGTGATGAAGACTCCTGATCCTAATCCATGTTGTGTATATGATACATCAAAATATAATTTCCAATGATTTGCTACATTAAGGTTGAAAATGGACTCATCTAGAAATTCTAATACCAATGGGTTCTCTAAATATATAGGTGCCTCCACTAGTTGATCTGCAATTACTTGTCCTTTGATGGATTTTTGTTCTACATACTCAATGTCATATTTTGTTAGGATCATGAAACACTTAGCCATTTTCCATGTGAGCATTGCTTTAGAAATTATATATTTTAAGGGGTCTATCTTAGCGATGAACTTTATCTGATGAGCCAACGTGTAGTGCCTGAATTTTTGTGAAACAAACACTATTGCAAGACAAGCTTTTTTGGTGAACGTATAGTTTAACTTGTGTTTGACACAGAGTAGGGTTGAGGTTTTTAATTCAATCACAATTTGAACAAAATTTTCAACTTGGAAACCCTAACTTGGTCATTTTCTCACAAATCCTTTAAACTTCCTTATAGCACTCCAAATAATGATTTTTAAACATATCTTTCAAAGAATAATTCAAACCCACAATTGAATCACCATTGTAGACACCCTTTATTCCCTTTTTAAACATATAAATTTTTTGGATATGCTTGTTTTGTAAAAAGACCCTCTAAATTTGACTACTACACTAGAAAGAGGCCTAATTAGGCCTGTTTTCCAAAGTAACTTTGTGAAATCCTTCCTCCAAAATACCAATATTCACTCCAGGGATCTCCTCAAGTCACATGGGGTCTAAAAACACCAATTTTATCCACTAGAACAATTATCCAATTACCTTTCTACAAAACCCTATATCTACCTATCCTCCTAAGCCTAATACACCCCCTGCTCTTACAAACCCTACCAACATTAAAATATTCCTAACTACTCTAATTCCACCGATTTTCAAAATTTTCCACCAGTGGAATGGTTCCCTACTTCATATTTTTTCTCTCAAACCCTCAAAACTAGGTTTTTTGGCTGATTTTAGTAATTTGCTTCAAAATCTCTTCAATCTCAATGAATAAATGCAACCAAAACCAAAACATATATAATTCATCCCTTCAACAACTCCAATGCATATTATATCATTATTAGATAATACAGAGTCATACAACCTGTTGTAGCAGCAAAAAAAATAAGATAAACACAAAAACAGAGTTGTTCTTATTGCTTGATCACCAAAAATGTCTCCAACAAAATGCCTTGAACATCCCAAGGAATATTTAAACTCTTACAACCAAAAACCAATGGTTCAAAATACTTTTCAAATAACTTGACCGTTCAACTTCGAATACAAACCAAAAATGCAAAGTTGCTTTGCAACTTTTGCAACATTTAACAAAACATGATAACTTTTAACACAACCAACCCCACATGACTAAAAAATAACACATGGTCTAAATAGACCTTATTACATCAAAAGGTAACTCAACATCACAAAAACCTAACACCTAACCCCTTTTTACATGATGAAAGCTAAGTGCCCCTGCACCATACACCTGGGGAGAACAAAATCTCAAGTTCCACTTGAGATCAGATCTTGAACTGTGGTTCCATGCTTCTTGATGTCTTCCTTTGTCATCCAAGTGGCATCCTCCATTGGAAGGCCTTTCCACTTCACTAGGTACTCATTGTACACCTTGTGCCTTATTTTTTTAGCTTCCTTTGTGTCCAAGATGCATTCAAGCTTCAATGGCTGACTTGGTGGTAAGTCTCTAACCCAATCTTCATATGGAACTCCTATTACCTGCATCTTCACCTGCTATCACAAATCCTTTAAAAGGATATAGGTTAGAAACATTAAAAATTGGAGAGATAGCCACTCCAAGAGGGAGTTCTATCTCATAGGCATTTGCTCCAAATTTGTGGACCACCCTACATGGCTCAATCTTCTTCATCTACAACTTTGAATACTTTCCTTTAGGTAGCCTTTCTTTCCTCAAATGAGCCAATACCAAGTCCCACACTTTGAAATGAACCTCTCTTCTTTTCAAGTATGCATGTTGCTTGTATTTATCCACAATATTTTAAAGGTTATCTCTGACTTGCTGATGTATATCTATCATGGCCACTGCAAACTTTTCTCCTTGAGCATTCCTTCTCTCCATACCACTCAAATCTCTAAGCTCAAACACTCCCCTAGGCTTCAATCCATATACAATCTCAAATGGGTTTTTTTTCAACACTTCTATTCACAGAGTCATTATATACAAACTCAACTTGGGGTAGGATCATATCCCATTGTGGTGAGTGTTCCTTTGTCAAGCATTTGAGAAGATTCCCAAGGCTCCTATTGACAACTTCAATCTTCCCATCTATTTGTGGATGATAGGCATAGCTAAAGGTCAAGTTTGTTCCCAACTTCTTCCAAAGGGTTCTCCAAAAGTGACCCACAAACTTACTGTCTCTATCAGAAACAATTGTCAATGGTAATCCATGGATCCTAACCACCTCCTTGAAAAACAACCCTGCAATGTAAGAGGTATCATTTATGCTTTTACATGGTCTAAAATGTGCCATTCTGCTAAACTGGTCTACAACAACAAACACACTATCAAATCCTCTTTGAGTTTTGGGCAACCCCAACACAAAATAAATGTTGATGGATTCCCATGGCCTATTTGGGATTGGAAATGGCTGATAAAGACCTGCATTTGTACTACAACCCTTTGCTTTTTGGAAAACAATACACTTTTCAACAAATTTTTTGATATCACTTTGCATCTTTGGCCAATAATAATACTTTCTTACCTATTCCAAAGTCTTGTACACACCAAAATGACCCCCCAAGCTGCCACACTGCTTCTCTTTAATCAGATTAGTCCTCGCAGAAGCATTTGGGAATACATAAATGAGCACCCTTAAAAAATAACCCTTCTTGAATCAAGAAATCAGAATTGTCTTCATGAAAAGTGTCATTAAACTGATTGCGAGAAGCATAAATATTTTTGAAATCATCATCTCCTTCATGCATACCCTTCAAAGCATCAATACCTACACTTTGGAGTTGAATTTCTTGAACCAACAATGCCCTTTTGCTCAAAGAATCTACCACCTTGTTTGACTGCCCCTTTTTGTGTTTGATGGAAAAGGTGAAGCTTTGGAGGTACTCCACCCACTTCACATGCCTGTGGTTGAGTTTTTCTTGGTTGTTGAGGTATTGCAAAGCATGATTGTCAGTAAAAATAATGAAATC
Source organism: Sequoia sempervirens (assembly GCA_007258455.2). NCBI lineage: Eukaryota > Viridiplantae > Streptophyta > Pinopsida > Cupressales > Cupressaceae > Sequoia > Sequoia sempervirens. The sequence goes on along the minus strand of VDFB02027354.1, from coordinate 91,793 downwards.
TTTAGGAAGGAGATAATGTCTCCAATTCTTCAATGATTGCACCATGGCATATAATTCCAAGTCATAAGAACAATACTTCTTCTTTGCTTCATTGAGTTTCTCACTGAAAAATGCAATAGGCCTACCTTCTTGGCTCAATACTACTCCAATTGCATACCCACTTCCATCACATTCAATTGTGAACACCTTATTAAAATCAGGCAATGATAAGATAGGTTGTTGTGCCACCCTTTGTTTCAGATATTGAAAGCTTTTTTCTACCTCATCATACCATACAAAATTTCTCCTTTTATCCCCTTTGATTGTATCAATGATTGGAGAGCAAATATGACTGAAATTTTTCATGATTTTTTTGTAAAAGATAGTTAGGTTGTGGAAACTTCTTACCTCACTTACTGAAGTTGGATTAGGCCAACTAAGAATTGCTTCCACCTTGCTAGGATCCATCTTCAAAATACCTTTTGAGATCACAGAGCCAAGATAGATCAACTCCTCCTTCATGAATTTACACTTCTTAAAGTTGATCATCAAATTTTCTTCATTCAACCTTTTCAAAACCATGTCTAAATGTTGCAACTGTTCCTCTTTAGTCTTACTAAACACAAGAATATCATCCAAGTAGACAACCACAAATTTACCTATGAATGGTTTCAAAACTTCATTCATTAATCTCATAAAAGTGCTTGGTGCATTTGAAAACCCAAAAGGCATAACAAGCCATTCATACAGCCCCTCATTAGTTTTGAAGGAAGTTTTCTACTCATCCCACTCTCTAATCCGAATTTGGTGGTAGCCACTTTTGAGGGCAATATTTGAAAAATAACAAGCCCCTCCTAAACAATCCATCAAATCCTCCATTTTTGGTATGGGAAACCTATACAGGTTAATCTTGTTAATTATCCTTCAATTGGTGCACATTATCCAATATCCCCCTTTCTTTGGTGCCAATACAATAGGAACAACACATAGGCTAAGACTCTCCCTTATTAGGCCTTTGTCAAGTAACTTTTGAATTTATTTCCTAATCTCTTCATTTTTTTGAGGAGTTGATGGGCAAGGTCGTTGATGTCACAACTTGCATCATTTAGTCAATTAATTATCAAACCGAGTGTGTCTCAAAGCTATATGCGATAAGGATGTTTGTCATGGACTTTTGGGGGTGTTTTGCACTGTAAACAATGACTTCAGGCGTCGATTTGGCTATTTTAGGAGCTCTCAAGAGCTGAACTTTAGTGACTAATTCCTAAGGATTAATTCTATCTTATTTCCTAATTTAAAGTTTTGTCGACTTATTTCTAACTTCCTTTGACTCGATTGAGACCGATTCATGGAAAAGACTAACATTTACTTTAATTCTTAATCTAGAATTTGAAATCCAAATTTAATTCTAATTTACTTCAAAAGAAATCTATCTTAAGATTTGCTGGAAAATAAATTCTATTTTAAATAACAGAAATAAAGTGCAAGGAAATAATGATTAATCTAGAAAATATAAATACTAATTTCCATGAACAGATTCCAAACAATTTTCAGTTTCATCTTTCCATAAGTTCCCATTATTGCTTCAATTAAACTTAACAGATAATTACCAAATTTAATTCCTACAAACAACATCTAAATCTGATTAACTCAATAAACCTTACAATGAATCTAACAAACTATTCTAACCGTGATGAACTAAACTTGAGAACGACTTAAACAAAATTAACATTTCAGATTTTAACATCTAATGAATTGAAAATTATTCAAACAACTTAACATTCTAGATTCAAATATTAATGAACATAAAGAAAATAAACTCAAAAGAATACCACACCATATCAATTCCTTTGGTTGATAGAGCCTTGCTCTTCCTCCGATAAGATCTCTTAACACAACAATTCGAGTTAACTTTTTATGTTCATTCAAGCCGATCAAATAGGGAAACAGAACAGAGTTGCAATCATTACAAGATTCTAGTTGAAAATTATCTAACTCCTTTCTAAATCCTAAACATGGATATTTATAACTATATCCTTATTAAATTCAAAACATGGCGTTAACTGCCAAGTTTCAAGGCATCTAAACTAAATATTTAAATAAAACTAAAGCATAACTAAAATAGGGTTAAGAATAGACATATAGAGAAATGCCAGATCAACGTTGGGACTAGAAGTTCCTAAACCAACTAAAAAGAAGTTGATTTGGACTTTAGTGATTCATCATCCAACTGGGTCGATCAATGGCGTGATTGTCTTCATTTGATTAAACAGGGAGTTTAACTTTATCATCAATCATCGGTCTTTTAAAAACCCTTAAGAATAAGATACCAATTATGACAGTAAAAGATTAAAACTGCATAATTAACTCATCAATATCATCACAAAAGTAACACATTTAACATAAAGCATTACCTCAAATATATCTACCAAATTAACCAAACATAAAGCAAAGTAAGTAAATATATTAGTCTATAGTCTACCGCCAGTCATGTTAATTAACAAAATAAACAAGTCTTTTAAACATAAAATGACTATATGAAAGTATCTCTGATCCCCTCATCATTCTTCCCCACTTACTTTGAACCATGTCCTCATCGTTCTTTGTCAATAATTATGGTGGTTTCTTTTTCCTTGTTCACTGCTTCCATCCAAATGGAACAGTTGAACACTCCTTCCCTGTATTGCGGTTGCAGTCTAGTATTGAGTGTAGAGCCATGATTTTCCTTTAGCTTCTCAAACCTTGGTTTTATCACCTCCTCTGGAATATTGGTTGGTGCCTTGAGTTTTGGAGCGGGCATGATGATAATTGGCCTTCTAAACCGCATACCAACCCAAAATTCCTACTGTTGTTCAATCAAGGATATCATGTGCTTAACTCTTATCAAGCTCCATCTGAGGTTGTTTGGGCTTATAGGCTCTCTTCTTCTCAATGACTCAGGAATGGTGAAATATCTTTCCTCACATGAATTTATTGCCAGTGGAGGAAGTGTCCCTTCTACATCCTGGAAAGTAGATATACTATTCAGCAAATTTGAAACATAAAGAGGATTGATGTGATTTTGCCTTACAACTAATCGAACCATTTTAATATAATTTTGTGCATGAGGCATTTCAGGCCTCATTGGTAAACCATACCTTTTATGAGCCTCTTTGTATTTTTCCATCCTTTTTGACCATTCAACCTGATTTTGCATTAAGGAGACAAAGGATCTTATTTGTAGCTTACCAACATAAAAATTTAACAAGGAATCATCATTATCTCCCATAAAAAACCTGTGCTAGAAAAAATCACACATCTGGTTTTTAATATCAGGGTGGCTATGGAAGTAATCTTGTAAAAAATCTGTCATTATGATAATCAAGGCTTCTCCTTAAAATTAATTGATTAAACTTCCACTGTAGGAATTTCTCCCTGAGAAATAAAGCATATATTTCTGATGGTCTTCTCATTGATAGCATTGCAAAAATTATCTCTATTGCTTGCTCTAGTCTTCTTTCAACTTCATTTCTTTCTTCCTCTAATTTTTGTACTTTCTTTTTCAGCTGATCATTTTCATGCTTGCATTTTAGGGCTGCTAAAGAGAGATATCCAAGTTGAGTCCTTTGTGGAACATTTGATGGAATATTAGATGGAATGGGAGGCAGAGCAAGGTAATGTGGTGGGGCCACGAAAGTAGAAGCTTCTTGTGAATAAAACCTCATGGACTATTTTTTTAATTGCTCTTCTTTTAACTGCAATTCGTCTTTCAATTTCATGATTTCCTCCACACTTGCTAATGTTTGGGCACTAGCTTGTTGTAAAGCCTCCTCAGTATTGTTCAACTACTCTATGTATCTTGCTTCTCTTTGTTCAATCTCTTTCTCCATTTCCTAAGTCTTATTGAGGGATTGTTGCAACTCTTCCTTATTTCTTTTCAAATTTTCCTCAAGAAATTGCATATTTTTCCTTTCTTGTTCTAATTCAACTTCAATCCTTGAAAATTTCATTGCTCTTAACAATTCCTCTGTTTCCAATTCTTCCTCATGTTGTATTTCATGAACATCTTCTTCTTCAATCAATGACTCTTTTCCCTTTCTCCTTTCAACAGTCAGGGAGGGTGAAGGAGATCTTTCAACTTCTTCTTCCTCAAATTCCTCAAAGGCTTCCCTTTCTTCTGACTGTGTGTCAGATTCTTCAACATTTTCATGGACCTCAAATATTAGGGTTCTTTCAGGAGATGGCATTGGACCTTCAGGAGGGCTATGAGGTTGCTCAGGGGACTGCACTGGCGATTGGGTTTACTCATGGGCTATAAAAGTTTCTTTTGGGCTTTCAGAGACAAGGGTTTGAAATGAAGTTGTTTCTTCAGGAGTTGACACAATGGTCTCAACATTACTAGGGATCTCTTCATTCAAGTCTTGTTTTCTCTTTTTGGAGGTACTACGGGTTACCCTAGAGGATTCCTGTAGCTTTCTTTTACCCCTTTTTTGTTCTCCTTTGAAAGATTCACCTTTTTCTACTTTTGACCTTTTTGTCATGGGCCCCTTTGTGGGTTTTCCTTTTTGTTTTTCTATGGGTGTTTACAAAAATCCTTTCCAACCCTATTTCCCATACTCTTTCTTTAAGAAATGATGCTTAATTATTAGATGAATTAACCCATGGTATTTTATGGAAGATTCTCCTCTAGATTTAACCCAGGAAATCATTGAAGCAAATTTTTTGAAACAAAAATGTTGGCAAATTCATTCTAGCCAAGGGTTTTGTGTTTCCATACCTCAAATGTATTAATAGTTGCATTCCTGGCCCCAATACAGTGTCGTATTGTCCTTCACATGTGAAGAACTTCATGACCCACATTGTGTTGGAATCAAGGAACACTGAGAGGTAGGGTGAATTAGTGTTCTACAAAATTTAACTTTATTAACTTGATCTTTAAACCAATTATAGCATTGAACCAAAAGAAAGATGCAAGAACACAAGGCAATCAACCACAACGCCATAACACAAGGATTTTTACGTCGAAACCCTGTTAGGGGAAAAACCACGGTGTAGGTTAATCCACAATATGAGTATACTCAAAATAAGTGTTTACAAATGGGGAATGCACATGCACACTACCTAGAGCTCATTGCTCAAATACAAAAGGCTTATTGCCTAAAAGAAGACTCACTATCTTACAGTCATAGATAGACAATTAGAGTGGATGAACTATGAGATAACATTTGCTAATGCCTGATTATAGTTCTGGATAAGCACATCGACAACATTCTTCACATTTTGTCTGATTCTACTCTTGAAACTTTGTCTGCTTTAATTCGAATCACCAATCTTTGTTATGCTTAAGTGAAACTGTGCACAATTGATCTATAATCCTTCTAACTCTCACTTCATATGCATCTTCATGTCAAAATGATATGAATAATCAATTTTATATATATATATATATTTGTAAGGGAAATTTAAGGCATCTCAGAGAAATCTCCAAGAACAGTGGTGCCTTTGGTAACTTCAATTTCGAAGATTGCCTCAAAGACACGTACAACTATGTCCTAAAGAAAAAATAGATAGTTTATTTCCCACATCAATCCTTCTGAGAGAAGCACATGTTAAATTCAACATCAAGCAATAACAGATTCTAGTAATAGAACCAATACAGATGAAAGATAAGATAGAAAACAGAACACAAAGATTTACGTGGGGAAAACCCTTTCGGGTAAAAAACCCCACTCTCAAAAGTTCGAGCCATTGTATTATTCAACAACAGAAAGTTACAATATAGTTTCAGGCTCATATCCTTTTCAGAGATTACATCTTGTTCATTCTAGATACAACCTGGTAGCAACTGATCAATCCATCAGACCATACAACCTTCACACTAATACAATGCAGTGTAGATCAACATGAGAGAGATCAATCATGATCCATGATCAGAAGAGATTCCAGCAGAACCCTGCTTCTCTCTTCTTCTCCTTCGGCCTCATGGCCTCGGCCTTCTAGCCAGCCACACAACCCTCTTTGTTAGCTCTCTTGATTCTTCTTTCTCCTCTTGTTCTCATCGACTCTTATCTTCCAGAATGTCCAATGTGTACATATACATTCGTCCTCAACATGCTCTGTGAAACCGTTCGATTTCAACTGTCAGACAACAATCTACAACTCAACATCATTATTGTCGTAGATGTTTCCATTTCCTCGTGTAGAGTTTTCCCTTCCACACAGAAATTGTTTAGCAAACGGTTCACATTCTGCTCTCTCTGATAGGTCCAAATCGCACCATGTAGGATAGTCATCATTCAGTCAAAGGCGTTCAACCTATGTTTGCATGTCGGTGAGACACTAACCATGTCTCCCTGATGCCATAGGACTGATTGCACATCTATCACCAAGAGTCATCCCTATCGGCAAGAGGTTACACTGAGTCTAGAAAGCTATTACTAAGACTTTGCCTTGTCACCAAGACCTCATACCGATGATCATCACTTGTATCGCTATCGCCAGGACTTATCGCTATTGCCAAGACTTATCACTATCGCCAAGATGTTACACCAAAGTTCCAATAGTTGCATAAACGTGAGTATTCCCATCAGAAATATTTTTCGTCTTTCGCCAAGACATCACATCGAACCTTCACAAGGTATTCCAAAGTGTTCATCAGTCGGAAAGACTTACCGCCTTCGCCTAGAGGTCATATCGATGCCACCATGTTTGGCGAGACATTAACACATTGGTAAGACTTCTTACCGAGCCACCATATGTTATCCCGATGACTCCAAGATAAAGCTATCGGCAAGACATTCCTTGTCGATATGAGTCATACTGAACATCCAAGACTCTCCTCGAAGACTTCAAAAGAAACGTTGTCGGTGAGACAATCATATCGCTGAGACATCATATCGATGACCACCACATGTAGCACTATTCGGCAAGACTATCGCTAGTCGATGAGACATCATACTGATGTTCACAAGTTATATCGACCTTAGCATTCTCATTAGTGAGACAATCGCCATTTGATGAGACATCATACTGAAGTTATTTTTGTTACTCCAATCTATCTTTCGCTGAGAGGTCATAGCAAACACAACATGTCACCCCGAAGACCATATACTATCAACGAGACAAAACACCTGTCGCCAAGAGTTCACGCCGAAGGTTCAGGTCTCTCCCTGATGACTCCATAAGACTTATCCTGTCAGCTAGACATCAACCATCGCCATGACACATTCCAATAGAAGCAAGTCATACCGATGTTCCATCGGCCAGACAAACCAAAGGTTACGCCGATATCGACCAAAATTTCTACTGTCGTCGAGACATCATCCCGACTGTCCAAGGGTACGCCGAAGGTTGCCAATTATGTTGATTGCCAAGACATTCCATAAGTCATAGCGATAGTCAGGATCAACTAGTAGGTCGGCCAAACATCTCAACAGTCTCACCGAAATTGATCACAAGAGGTTTCAGCCTGTGGGATTGAGGCAACAATTCCAACAATCTCCCACTTGACGAAGATCACATAGGCACCTCCAAAGCAACCAGAAACTAAGATCACACTAGCTCCACTAGTTCAAACTACAACAAAGACCAAGCATCCAACTGGAACTCACTGTCCAACAAAGCAACCGAAATGCAACCGATCATAGCCTTCGAGGAAACCACATAGACCTCAAACATGCTCTCATGATCCATCAAGAATTCTTCCCAAACATCCAAGATGTCCACCATTCAGGCAACAATCCTGTTATTTTCCAACATGCCACTTGTGGAAGAAAGATACAATGCCAAGGTGAATAAGCACCATTCTAACGAACACAAGCAAAAGATCCTAGTGATGTCATCAACAAGATACTACTACCACTTCACTGTGCTCAGATGCTATACAAAAGAAATATATGCTTCAAACCTCAAACAAAGCACAACCATGAAGTCATTCTCCAGAAACAAGATATAGAACATCAGCTAGAACAACAATCAGACTGACTGCTTCCATCCAACTGATAAAACCACGCAACTAAAAAATAGCACCCACAGCTCGTGCTATTCCATCCAATCTCACATACCTCACAAGGTATCAATATTAGTAAACTCATACCAAACCATAACCAACTCATTTAACAACAAATACAAGCTCCAAGTGCTAATTAGTTGAAGAAGACAAGACACGTACAAGAACTCCCACTACCTAAGTAATCCAGATCTGAGAGATCAAAGGCATCGCAAATCTACCAATAACAGGACATTAAAAATGTAACCATGTAGTACCAAGGAAATATCCACAATGATATGCACAACCTACAACAACCGCTACAAGAAACATTTCTCTCACCACAAACCTTCACGGCCACAGAGAGAAACTCTACACATCATCTTCCTGTAGAACATCCTCCTACATACACTTCTAACAGCCAACTATGTCAAGAATGATCTCCTTCACATCCCAAAAGAAAATCCTTAACAACATCCATCCGTTCAATCACCAGGATCAAACCAACTTTAAAAAACATGGATGTAAGCCTCTCAAAGAAGACCAAACTACATCATTTCCCATTTCAATAAATCAGCCCATACATCATCTCCTACCAATTCTCATCAGTAAATAAACACAGAAACTCAAGGAGATAAAAGAAGTTGTACAACTTCCACTATGAATCCTCCAGAACCATTAAACAACAATTCAAGATCCATATCATGAAAGTAAACATTAAACACATCTGAAAGATATAAAAGTCCAAATACCTCTCAGATAAACTGTCGAGTAGACCAAGAGTGGGAACGAGAATACTCCTTCAAGATATACAAGCCATCATGACTAATCCAAGAGCTATCTCCTCATAGATCTCTTATTGAACTCACGTTCAACCAAGGTGTAGCCTTCGCGGACTTTCATACCACTGTCAAAGCTCCAATCATCTGAATAAGGAACTTATCATGACACCATGATCTACACATCCCCTTAGGAGATACCATGCTTCAAGTGACTTCTCCATTGTCTCAAGTACAATGCACAATGCCAAAACTCCAGTGCACAAACAAGATTATACCATGACATAAAGCAAACAGACTCAAAACCAACATCACTTGTCAAGCACCACCAACACCTCAGCCAAAGACTCCAAGCGTCCTCCATGGATCCAAGATGTTGCACATCTTCAAATAATGTCCATGCAAATGCGAAAGAACCCTTCTGCAACAACAAGATCTAAGGGCTCCATCAAAGAACATCTGCAACACTAAAGAAGACCATTCACCACCATGTGATGAACCCATAGTCATTGCTAAAGCTCCCACTGAAATGTGACATCCGAGCTCTCCAAGCATCATGACCACCTGCTTCAGGTTCCCATAACTGACTATTCAGGTACTCAAACAATATCCATCCTCTCATCTCAAAGCAATCACACCAATGCACAAGTGACCACAGACAAGGCCAGCTAACAAGTCTGCACCAGCAATGAATCAACCTCATGGATAAAGACAGTCCACATCCAAGTTATCTCACTATAGCCGATGGGTAGCTAATCCACCAACTACATAACTCGTAGATCACAAACATCAAACATGCAAACCCGTCATCGCATTGGAAACTGCAACACTGAGATTTCAAAGAGAATAACTGTAAGGAAAGTAGAGGTGCAGAAACACTTTCCTAATGTCAAAACCACAAGGAAGAATGCAATGCAGGGCTTTTAATTTTCAAATTACAATCTAATTAAGACACACATGAAAGATTTTTAGAAATAGAACAAATACATACAGACAACTGGACAACAGATTTACATGGGAAACCCTTTTGGGAAAAAACCCACCACACCAAGCTGAATCTCTTTGTATTACAGTAACAACAATTACATACAATCAGAGATACAACTCTTTGGTATTAGTCACAGTAGCTTTACTCACTGTTCACCAATTACAGACCATGCTCTCATCAATGTCGATTGAACTCACTATATTTTACAAATCAGAATCGTTCTGCTTTTATTTAACACATTCTGATTTTTCCTTATGTGCATCCTTATCCGCCATTGCCAACCATAGATAGTTTCCTTTCAAGCTTTGATTTTTCCTTGCATTTTGTTTTTCCAGTGATGCAACTGACGCAAAAAACTAACTGTCATCCGTTTGAAATCCGCTTCCTCTGATTGGTCTAGCGGGATGCCACATAGGATGGTCACACAGTCAAAGGGGGTCAAACTTTGTTGGCATATCGGTGAGACACTAATAGTGTCTCCCCGATGCCACAAAGTTTCTCTATTGATATCGCCAAGAGTCCCAACAGTCAACAAGTCGTCATAACGAAAGCCACAATTCATACCAAAACCATCAAAGTCCATTTCATTCCTATCGGCAAGAGTTTCCCTTATCGGCAAGACTCATATTGAATGCACACAAGTCATATCAAACTCAGAGAAACCATTGGCAAGCCTTCCACATATCGCCAAGACCTTATGTCGAAATCTTCAAGTCATGCCGGTGTGAGCCATTCAGCATGACTATCACTCTTCGGTGAGACTCATATCGAAGTCACAAGTCACAACGATGAGTTATACTATCGGCCAGACACTTCGTTCTCGCCAAGACTTTCCACCGGCCACTTCATGTTACATCTATGAACATTCGCTATCGGCAAGACTTATTGTTTTCGCCAAGAGGTTACTCCGGGCACACCTTGTTATCCCGAGTCAGTGAGACTTATCCAAGTCACTGAGACCTTTCATCGAGCATCACCAAGTCTTACTGAGTCGGCAAGACATCCCTTTAGCCGTGACTTTTCTCTGAGCACCCCATGTCTTACCGAAGACTGTCAGTGTGACTTATCCAAGTCGCCAAGACTTCTTAGCGAAGTCTTTTGTCACCGCGAAGACACCACGAGAATACTCCCATGGGTGAGACTTAGCTTCATCGCTGAGACATCTCCCCGCGACCCGTGAGTTACTCTGATATTCACTTTGACACCCGAGAGAAGCCTTTGTCGGTGAGACATTACATACTCACTGGGACATCTCACCGAAGCCCTAGCATTAGCCCGATAAGATCAATTGTCGCCAAGAGTTCTACCGATCGACAAAAGGTCACGCCAAACACAAAGAGTCACAACGATTGTCTTTTCGGCAAGACATCAACCCTGTCTTGGCGACATGAACCTATCAAGCAAATTTAGAACAATTAGTCACCTAGACATGAACATTGTCACAATGAGTTTTCCCTTTAGGAGTTCCATGTCAGTAAGGATTGAGGCACATATTCCAACAAGCTCCCACTTGACAAAGATCTTACTGACACCTCCAGAGCATAACAAAACTACTGAAATTAATGGGCCAAGAGGCCCATTGAACTGGCACACCACCTGAACTTGTCTGTGCTCACAAGCTTTGTCAATATATCTGCAACATTCTCCAGAGTATCCACTTTCTCCAAAGAGACCTTCCCATCCTCCACCATATCTTGTACAAAGTGATACTGTACATCTATATGTTTCGTCCTGGCATGGAAAGTAGGATTCTTTGCCAAACATATAGCACTCTGGCTATCACAAAAAATAGTAATTTTTCCTGCATCAAAACCAATGTTAGAACACAAACGTTTTAACCAGATTGATTCTTTATAGGCATGTGTTGCTGTCATGTATTCTGCCTCTGTAGTGGACAGAGCGACTACAACCTGTCGCTTGCTCATCCAACTCACTGCACCACCATTCATCATGAAAATATATCCACTGGTGGATCTTCTGCTATCAATGTCCCCTACCCAATCAGAGTTTACATAACCTTGAATACTGAGAGTTCTCTGTGATTCAACCAATTTACCATGGTAACACAAAGCATAGTCTGAAGTGCCCTTCAGATATCTAAACACTCTCTTCACAACATCCCAATGTGTTCTTCCAGGATTAGCCATAAACCGACTAAGAACTCCCACTGCTTGGGTAATGTTTGGCCTTGTACATACCATAACATACATGAGGCTGCCAAATGCACTTGCATAAGGCACACTGGTCATGTCCTCCATCTCAGAAAGAGATTTTGGACAGTCCTCAATAGATAACTTCGTTCCCTGCATAACTGGAACAATTAGCTGTTTGCAATTAGTCATACAAAATCTTTCCAGAACAGTCTTGACACACTTACTCTGATTGAGCCAAAGCTTTCTATTCTTCCTATCCCTAGTTATTTCCATTCCCAAAATATACCCTGTTGCACCAAGATCTTTCATTTCGAACTTTGTAGACAACTGAGACTTAAGATCAGAAATCATTAGCTTACTATTGCCTATGAACAACATATCATCAACATAGAGTGCAATAATAAGTACTTGATAACTTTCAGCTTTGTAATATACACAATGATCACATTTTGATCTTACAAACCCCAATGACAAAATGAAAGTGTCAAAATTTTGGTACCACATTCTACGAGACTGCTTTAAGCCATATAGAGATTTCTTCAACTTGCAAACCAGTCTTTCTTTACCACAAAATGCTCCGGATGGGACATATAAATTTCTTCTTCAAGATCACCATGAAGAAATGTTGTCTTCACATCCATCTGCTCAATTTCTAAGCCATATGTTGCTGCAAGTGACAAAATAAATCTAATAGATGTCAGCTTAGCTATAGGAGAAAATATTTCTCCATAATCAATCCCCTCTACCTGGGAATAACCTTTCGCAACTAACCTTGCTTTATATTTTTCCACGCTGCCATCCAGACCTATTTTCTTTTTAAACACCCATTTGCAGCCCACAACTTTTCTGCCTTTAGGCAATGGCACCAAACACCAAGTATCATTATTTTCTAATGATGCCATTTCTTCATTCATGGCTTCCAACCAAGAGTTTGAATCAGACATTTTAAATGCCTCTTTCATAGTCCTAGGTTCATCAGTGCTAGAAATTAAAGCATAGGCATAAGTAGACTCAATCAAAGAAAATCCATACCTATCAGGTTGTTTTCTTTCACGAGTTGACCTCCTCATAGGCTGTGGCTGAGGTGGTTCTTCATCTTCTTCAGAACTTTCAGAACTACTTGAGCTCTCCTCAATATCAAGTACATTTTGATTTTTCAATTCCTCTTTATCTGGTGTCAGAGGAATTACTACTATATCCTTTTCATTTTCTGATTTCTTCTCTAACTGCAGTTCCAATGTAGAAGATTTCAGCTCACGAAAGATAACATTTCTACTGTACAACACCTTCTCAGTCTTAGGATTCCAAAGCTTGTATCATTTTATGCTAGCACTATAGCCAGTAAAAATACACTTCATAGCTTTGTTTTTCCGACTTAGATCTTTTTTCAAATGGCACATATGCATATGCCTCATAGCCAAAGACACAAATATGTCTCAGAGAGGGCTTCTTTCCAGACCATGCTTCCAAAGGCATCTTTTCAACAAGAGCAGAGTTAGGAGAACAATTTACCAAGTAACATGCTATAGAGACTGCTTCAGCCCAAAACTTCTCCTCCAAGCCAACACTGCTCAGCATACTTCGTGCTCTTTCCATTACTGTCCTGTTGAACCTTTCAGCAACTCCATTTTGTTGTGGAGTATAAGGTGTAGTCTTATGTCTTTTAATCTCATGATCTGTACAGTACCTTTTGAATTCATTTGAACAAAACTCACCGCCATTATTAGTCCTTAAACATTTTATTTTTCTACCAGTCTAATTTTCAACAAGGTTTTTAAATTCCTTAAACTGATTGAACACTTCTGATTTACTTTTCAGAAAATATACAAATGTTCTTCTTGAATAATCATCAATAAACGACACATAGTATCTTGATTTAGACAGAGAAGGAACATTCACTGGACCAAACATATCAGAATGAATGTAATCAAGCAAACCAAAAGATTTGTGAGGACTGGAATAAAATGAAACACAGTGCTGTTTACCATATATGCAATGTTCACAAAATTTGAACTGAAGGTTACAATCTTCAAGCCCTTCTACTAGGTTTTTATTTTTTAAGGTTTTTAAACCTTTCTCACCAATGTGGCCTAGCCTATGATGCCAGAGCATAGTCTTTTCTGCTGGGAGTTTAACCTCCATGGAGTTTACACCATTAAGAATGTTTTCCTTCTTTTCTCCATGAGCAGCCTTAAGTGACTTTGTAGAGACACTGTTGCATTGGACAGCTAGTGCACCCAACTTGTATAGAGTACCAATTTGAGCACCCCTAGCCAGCACCATAGAGCCTCTTGTCATCTTGCAGCTATTTCCAGAGAATGTGACCTGCACTCTGATATCATTCAGCTTACTTACAGAAAGTAGATTTTGAGCCAGACCTGGTATATGCATTACATCATTGATTCCCTTCACTCTTCCATCAAGGAATTGAATTATGACTCTTCCACGACCAACAATTTCCAAAGATGAATCACTTGCTAAGTACACCTTTCCACCATTGTATTCTTCATACTTCGTGAACCAATCTCTATGAGATGTCATGTGGAAAGATGCTCCAGAATCAATCAGCTAGACATCATCTGATGCCTGTGTAGCCAAAGATGCAATGAATGCATCTGCATCACTATGAGAAGAATCATTTCCAGAAGAGTTTTTCTTCTTCTTTTTCTCCTCCTTGCAATCCTTTCAGACATGACCAGGTTGTCCACAATTCCAGCATTTCACCTTGGACTTCTTGCCAAGAGACTTTGATCTCCCTTTTGATTTCGATCTGGACTTCTTGTCCTTCTTCTTACCTTTCTCCTTTGGTCTCCCTCTGACAGCCAGAGCCTCCTTTGCCATCTCAGAAGATTTTCTTCTCATTTCTTCTGATAACAGAGAAGCAACAACATCTTCCATCTTGAATGTGGATGTTGTACTCCCTATAGCCATCACCAAATGATCCCACTAATTAGGTAGAGAACCTAGCAACAACATGCAACGATCTTCATCTTCAATCTTCACACCAACTGATGTCAACTGAGCAATCAATATGTTGAAAGAATTCAAGTGATCAACATCAGACCCTCCTTCCTGCATTCTCAAAGAGTATAGCTTCTTCCTCAAGAACAACTTGTTCACCAAGGACTTTCCCTGATAAATGAATGCTAATATTTTCCACAAGGAAGATGCAGTCTTTTCTTCATGCATGTTCAAAAGAACAGAGTCTGCCAAATAGAGCCTTATCATCCCTTTTGATTTTCTATCTGCCAGGTCCCAATCCTCTTGCTTCATGCCTTGAGGCATTGTTCTAGACACCGCAGTCCAAAGATCTCAATCTACTAACAGATCTTCCATCTTGAGTTTCCACAATTCAAAATTACTACAATTGAATTTCTCTATCTCCATCTTTCCAGATGTGCTTGCCATCTTAATCTGTAATTAAATTATCAGACCTCTACCAAACTCCCACTAAAAAAAAGATTTGACACAAAAAACCCAACCTACTCACAAGGATAACATAACTGGCTAGGCTCTGATACCACTTGTAAGGAAAGCAGAGGTGCGGAAACACTTTCCTAATGTCAAAAGCACAGGGAAGAATGTAATGCAGGGATTTTAATTTTCAAATTACAATCTAATTAAGACACACATGAAATATTTTTAGAAATATAACAAATACAGATAGACAACTGAACAACAGATTTACATGGGAAACCCTTTCAGTAAAAAACCCACCACACCAAGCTGAATCTCTTTGTATTACAATAACAACAATTACATACAATCAGAGATACAACTCTCTGGTATTAGTCACAGTAGCTTTACTCACTGTTCACCAGTTATAGACCATGTTCTCATCAATGTCGATTGAACTCACTATATTTTACAAATCAAAATCATTCTGCTTTTATTTAACACATTCTAATTTTTCCTTCTGTGCATCCTTATCCGCCATTTCCAACCATATACAATTTCCTTTCGAGCTTTGATTTTTCCTTGCATGTTGTTTTTCCAGCACAGCAACTGACGCAAAAAACTAACCATCATCCGTTTGAAATCCGCTTCCTCTGATTGGTCTAGCGGGATGCCACATAGGATGGTTGCACAATCAAAGGGGGTCAAACTTTGTTGGCATATCGATGAGACACTAACAATGTCTCCCCGATGCCACAAAGTTTCTCTATCGATATCGCCAAGAGTCCCAATAGTCGGCAAATCGTAATAACGAAAGCCACAAGTCATACCGAAACCATCGAAGTCCATTTCATTCCTATCGGCAAGAGTTTCCCTTATCGGCGAGACTCATATCGAATGCACACAAGTCATATCGAACTTAAAGAAACCATCGGCAAGATTTCCACATATCGCCAAGACCTTATGTCAAAATCTTCAAGTCATGCCGACGTGAGCCATTCGGCATGACTATCGCTCTTTGGTGAGACTCATATCGAAGTCACAAGTCACAACGATGAGTTATACTATCGGCCATACACTTCGTTCTCGCCAAGACTTTCCACCGGCCACTTCATGTTACATTGATGAACATTCGCTATCGGCAAGACTTATTATTTTTTCCAAGAGGTTACTCTGAGAACACCTTGTTATCCCGAGTCAGCGAGACTTATCCAAGTAGTCGAGACCTTTCATCAACCATCACCAAGTCTTACCCAGTTGGAAAGACTTATCCCTTTCACCGTGACCTTTCTTTGAGCACCCCATGTCTTACTGAAGACTGTCGGCATGAATTATCCAAGTTGCCAAGACTTCTTAGTGAAGTCTATTGTCACTGCAAAGACACCACGAGAATACTCCCATTGGTGAGACTTAGCTTCATCGCTGAGACGTCTCCCTGCGACTCGTGAGTTACTCCGATATTCACTTTGACACCCAAGAGAAGCCTTTGTCGGCAAGACATTACATACTCGCTGGGAGATCTCACCGAAGCCCTAGCGTTAGCCCGATAAGATCAATTGTCGCCCAGAGTTCTACCGATCTAAAAAAGGTCATGCTGAACATAGAGAGTCACAATGATAGTCTTTTCGGCAATACATCAACCCTGTTTTGGCGCCATGAACCTATCAAGCAGATTTAGAATAGTTAGTCGCTCAGACATGAACATTGTCATAGCGAATTTGCCCTTTAAGAGCTCCATATCAGTAAGGATTGAGGCACATATTCCAACAATAACAACATAGACAACATGACTCAAACACTAGATCATGCCAAACCTGATTTTCCAATCATGTCCACAATGAGCACCATAATCAAGGAACCCACAAGCACCACCACAAGAATGCTGAGTGACAAATCACTTACCAACACCCCCATGCAGAGAAGAAAACACACCTCCTCAAACCATGCACAAAGCATGCATGCAGAACTGCAACTATCTCATCTAGCAACACCCCAAAAGCTAGGCTCTAGAAAATAGCTTAACTCCACATAACTACAAGTTTTGCTTAACCGTGTAAAACCTGCAAAACCACTGAGCCACACAAGTACAAATCATCCTTAGAAGGAAAACATCCATTCAGGAAAATCCAGGCCCCTTTCAGGCGAACTCTAAAACCACCAACATTTACATGCATCCGAGATAGAGAGAAAGGCTATTTCAGAGGCTTGCAAATCATCTTAATGATTAACTCCATAGCCTTTAAACATTTGAGGTTAACAGGAAATAGTGCCTTCCAACACCAGGAAACACCACCTAGCATAAGCACTCTCTTCCATGGCTGAGAAACAAACTACGCTTCTCCATATCACCCAGGAGCCTGTCACACAGACACCCAATATGAAAGCTTTACTGCTAGATAGCCACAGAGTAAGAAAATCCATCTCATACACCAAGGTTATACCGCTACCAACCAGGAGACACAGATCACAACAAAACAACATGATCAACTCCCTTTTCCATCTACACCATCCTTCAAGCTGCATGCTGTCTCCGAATATCACATGATTTCCACTCACCAAAGGATCAATAAATCAGATGATTCCTCCAGATTTCCTCTAGCCTAACAAACTAAGAAATCTTCATAGGAGAAATACCCAGAACCAACAACCAAAAGAAGGCTCTGATACCACTTGTAAGGGAAATTTAGGGCATCTCAGAGAAATCTCCAAGAACAGTGGTGCCTTTGGTAACTTCAATTTCGAAGATTGCCTCAAAGACACGTACAACTATGTCCTAAAGCAGAAACATACACAGTTTATTTCCCACATCAATCCTTCTGAGAGAAGCACATGTTAAATTCAATAGCAAGCAATAATAGATTCTAGTAACAGAACCAATACAGATGACAGATAAGACAAAAAATAGAACACAAAGATTTACGTGGGGAAAACCCTTTCGGGTAAAAAAACCCACTCTCAAAAGTTTAAGCCATTGTATTATTCAGCAACAAAAAGTTACAATACAGTTTCAGGCTCATAGCCTTTTTAGAGATTACATCTTGTTCATTCTGGATACAACTTGGTAGCAACTGATCAATCCATCAGACCATACAACCTTCGCACTGATACAATGCAGTGCAGATCAACATGAGAGAGATCAATCATGATCCATGATCAGAAGAGATTCCAGCAGAACCCTGCTTCTCTCTTCTTCTCCTTTGGCCACATGGCCTCGACCTTCCAGCCAGCCACACAACCCTCTCTGTTAGCTCTCTTGGTTCTTCTTTCTCCTCTTGTTCTCACTAGCTCTTATCTTCCAGAACATCCAATGCATACATATACATTCATCCTCAACATGCTCTATGAAACCATTCATTTTCAACTGTCAGACAACAATCTACAGCTCAACATCATTATCGTCGTAGATTTTTCTATATCCTCATGTAGAGTTTTCCCTTCCACACAGAAATGGTTCAACAAATGGTTCACATTCTTCCCTCTCTGATAGGTACAAATTGCACCATGTAGGACAGTCATCATTCGGTCAAAGGCGTTTAACCTGTGTTCTCATGTCGGTGAGACACTAACTGTGTCTCCCCGATGCCACAGGACCGATTGCACATCTATCGCCAAGAGTCATCCCTATCGGTAAGAGGTTACACCGAGTCCAGAAAGTTATCGCTAAGACTTCACCTTGTTGCCAAGACCTCATACCGATGATCATCACTTGTATCGCTATTTCCAGGACTTATTGCTATCGGCAAGATGTTACATTAAAGTTCCAACAGTCGAATAGATGTGAGTATTCCCATCGGCAAGAGTTTTCTTCTTTCACCAAGACATCACATTGAACCTTCACAAAGTATTCAGAAGTGTTCATTAGTCAGCAAGACTTACCGCCTTTTCCTAGAGGTCATATCGATGCCACCAAGTTTGGTGAGACATCAACACATCTGTAAGACTTCTTACCGAGCCACCATACGTTATCCTGATGACTCCAAGATAAAGCTGTCGACAAGACATTCCTTGTCGATATGAGTCATACCGAACATCCAAGACTCTCCCCGAAGACTTCAAAAGAAATGTTGTCGGCAAGACAATCATATCGCTGAGACGTCATACTGATGACCACCATATGTAGCGCTATTCAGCAAGACTATCGCTAGTCGATGAGACATCATACCGATGTTCACAAGTTATATCGACCTCAACATTCTCATAGGCGAGACAATCACCATTTGATGAGACATCATATGAAAGTTCTTTTTGTTACTCTGATCTGTCTTTCGCCAAGAGGTCATAGCGAACACAAAATGTCACCCCAAAGACCATATAGTATTGGCAAGACAAAACACTTGTCGCCAAGAGTTCATGCCAAAGGTTCAGGTCTCTCCCCAATGACTCCATAAGACTTATCTTGTCAGCCAGACATCACCCATCGCCATGACACATTCTAATAGAAGCAAGTCATACTGATGTTCCATTGGCTAGACAGACCAAAGGTCACACCAATATTGGCCAGAATTTCTATCGTTGTCGAGACATCATCCCGACTGTCCAAGGGTATGCCGAAGGTTATCAATTATGCCAATCGCCAAGACATTCTGGAAGTCACAACAATAGTCAGGATCAACTAGTAGGTCATCCAGACATCTCAACAGTCTCACCGAAATTGCTCACAAGAGGTTTCAGCCTGTGGGATTGAGGCAACAATTCCAATAATATTTGCATCTAGAGATTAGAATAATTGCATGTCGGCTTTAAAAAAATATGAAACGTGCAAAAATTGTCAGCCCAATCCATAAACAATTCTCAATGTGAATCAAACAATGTTGGCCAAAAAATAGTGAGGACCCAAAACAACATGTCTCAAACATGAAACACCTTAAACAATTATGCCTCAAATATCAGCAACACGCTACACTCATCTAGTCGGCCTTTTCGCATTGTTTAGATTGAAAATCAATAAAATGGACCTTGTAGCTTGCACACCAATCAATATGAGTCCCTAAGATTCAAAGATAAGATATTTCATACTTCAAAATACCTTCCTTGAGATCCACAACACAAAATGATAACAAGAAATTACATATGAGTCAATGTACACAACTATGTCGGATGCCCTATTTTAGCTTTGACAGTTAACACATATCTTCAATTTGACTTTCGATGTAAGAAATTACTGAGGCACAAATGGGATTACTGACTAGGTTTTCCATCAATGAAAACACTAGATGACTTGTGTAGTGTCTCTTGCCAACAATCTCCCCCTTTGGCATTGATGGCAACACTTAGTGAAAAATGACTAAGTGTCAGAATCAATACCAACATGAATTCACTGCAATCCTCAAAAATTCAAAAAAAAATTAATCACAACCCCCCCTAAGATGAATATGACATTTTTCACTATCCCACACTCCCCCTTTGACATCAATGGCAAAGACGGGAATTCGGATACAAAATTTCAATGAACAAACTATATATGTACAAACATGCTTTTCTGACTTACATGGACTTGAATATATTTGCAAAATTGTTCTTCAACATGCTTAAACTAGTGTCCCAACCCTTTTTGAGACTGTCAAAAATAGTCATGTGACCATAGAATAGGTAGGATTGCATCTCTGCTGACTCAAGATTTTTTGGATCATTGACAACCATAACATCCTGTGCTTCCTTCAATGCACTAAGCGTTGTCTCTATTTTAGGATCAGTTAGTCCTCTGAGCTCACATACCCCTTCAACAATTATATCTTTTTCATTCTTCAAACTTTTAATTTTTTCAAGCAGCAATATGACTTGACCTTCTTGCTTTCCCACATAAATGGTTAGAGGATCAAAGGTTTGAAAAATATCTGCTAACTGTTTCTCATATTCCTTAATTTTCTTCTCGGTGACCTCAATGAATTTTGACAAGGATAAACATGACTTGTAGATATTTCCACCCTCAGATAATGCACCTTGAATGTTCTTTTCATAGGTAGCTAATAAGGATTTATCATAGCAATCATACAGTTCAATCTACTGAACCGTTTGCATCAAATTCTTTTTGGACCTTATCCTCAGCTGACTTTTCAAGAGACTCAAAATGAGTACTTCTAGAGTTGATAAGATTCTTCAGTTGACCAGAGGGAGAATCAGATGAGTCCTTGACATGTGCGGGCTTGATCTTCTTCAAGATACCAAATGCAAGACTTAGCAGCTCACTGTCCTCAATGTGAGATTTCAATATCTCCTCCCTTGCCTTGGCCTGAGGAGATAGAGTGGCCAAGTTGATAAGACCTTCAACCAATTCAGGGTCAAACACCTCCTTTTGTTCTTCTAAATACTTCTTTACTACCTTTGCAGTGTCTCTTGCTTCCATAGCAACTGCCTTTGCCTCAACCTTCTTTTCTTCAATCATAGATTCTTTCTTGGCTTTGGGAAACTCTATATCTTCAACTGCCATAACTTTAGGAGCTTCAGTCTCCATGGGAATTTCAATATCTTGCATAGCTAGAGGAATTTAAGTGTCCTCAATTGTGTCTTCTTTCACTTCTTCAATTTCTGGACTAGATGGAACATCTTCATCATGAGTTTCTTCAGAAACAACGTTATATTTGTTCTTCAACAGAACTGCCTTAAAAAGTTTCTCAGTGTCTTTTACTACTTCCTCAGTCTGCCCGATCATAAGCTTATTCACCCTTGTTTTGCTCTTAAAATCCTTTTTAGCATCATTGAGGATTTTCTTCATTTCTTCTATTGAGATTACCAGATATAGATTGGAAAGTATGCGTTCTCTCATTCGTTCATCTTCAACTCTTGCATTTACTCTCCTCATTTCTAAGACTTCATATAACCCTTTAGGTAACTTTGACATTATTTCTATGAGAGTCATATTGAAAATATTCAAATATTTTATTGTGGCTTCTTCAAGAGTTCTTTGACTGGCACTATCAAAAGTGTCATACCATTCAGAAAGTGGTTTGAGATTACCATCCTTAATTAAAGCTTTTTCCACTTCCTCTACAGACATACCCGATCTATCAATTTTCACCTTTTCTTTGTTTTTTCTTCACAGGAGAGCTTTTCCTTAGAGACTTTTGATGCCTTTGTGCCCTTATGCTTTATTTCTCTTACTTCTTTGTCTAATTTAGTTTCTTGATCATCTTGAATAACAACATAGACTCTTGTGCTTTTATCCTTCTTCCTCTTTCCTTCTCTTTCAGATGTCTTGACTTGAGCTTTTGCTGGGCTTGATTTATTTATAGGACCAGATGAGGGTGCAAAGTTCCTCGTAGATCTAGATCTGGTAGAGGATGCTGCCGGACTAGCTGACTCAGTTCTAGCAGGTTCCCCTTCTTCAACTTGTTCTCTTTTCTTCCTAGCTTCCCTCATTGCTTCAACTAATATGCCAATGCTTTATGCAAAATCTTCAACTTCCTTTCTCACCTTCTGAACTATCATAGGCTTCTTCAGTTGTGCATGCACTTGCATATTCTTCTCTTCAAAGGTACCAAATCTTACTTCTGTTAGTTCCTAAGATTTACTCAATAAGTGTTGGGCATACAACTCCAAAATGTGTTCTTCAACCTCATATCCCATAGGCATTATCCAAACTGTTCTAGGTTTTGTTGCTTCCATCAAACACAGATCAATGTCAACCATGAAGCAAATAGTGTCCTTATATTTTTCCACAATAGATTTAGGAATCTTTCCCTAGCTTGCATTTGACTGTAGAAGCTTTTGAAGTAACCCCAGATAGCAGTTTTCCTTTCTTTGCTATCACCAATTCTATATAAGATGTCTTTGATTTAGAATAGCTACCGGTCTGTCACCTTCCCATTGCACTTTACCAACTCCCAGAACTTCATTCATGAAGTAGAAGAATAAACATAACAACAAATTTCCATACTTGAAAGAGTTCTTCTTGCCCTTCTTGATTTTACCAAGATTTTCAATTAGCTGGCTCTGAAGTAACTCGCATAAGTCATATTCTACATTTTCCTTGATCATTTGATAAGTTGCATATATTGCAATACCAAATACAGAGTTATTCTGGTTGGAGTGATAGATTTTATATCCAATAACCATAGAAGCAAATTTTACATCCGATTCAATGATGTCATTAATTATCATGGCTCTTTTGTCGAAAGTGGAACTGGTTGCCTCAATGACTATTTGGTTCTTCATAGATTTCAATGTGGGCAACCCACCAAATGAATTCAGACTAGTAACAATGCTTATAGCTTCTCTTGTGATCTTGAAGGGCTAATTTATACACATGAACTCAACATGTGCTCAACTTAGTATGTATCAAACCCATTCATTTTTGTCGAACACGGGAAACTTCACAATTTGTGTGAACTTCTCCTCCAAAGTCTTAAATTCATGCCTTACATAGAGATATTCTCCCACAATGTGATTTGTGTATAGATTTAACAACTGGGAGCTTCCTAACTCCTCAACATTCACATGAATATATGCCCTAATATATTCAATGTGCAAAACACCATACGGAATGAAAGAAAATGCACCTAATGGTTCTGTCTCAATGAATTTGAAAGGGTGTCATTTGAGTTTTGGGCTGGGTCTATCCTTAATATCAATGACTAACGGAGCGGCCATTTCAAAAAATTTCAAGTTCGCAAATTTTGTAGATAAATACCTTTCATCAGATTAGGGTTTGGTTGTCGAATCGCCTTCAGACTTGTATCTTTCCAAAATTCACTTGCAGAGCTTTCCAAAATTATTCTTCTCAAAATGCAATGTGACGAATGAGGAATAGAAGTAACCTTTTATCATTCGCACACCTAACTTTTTATTGCAATAAATGCTTTTTCCCTAGGTCTTCCAGATACCCTATTTTCATAGACTGTGAAAGAAAATTCTTTTGCGAACCTTTAAATTTGCATAAATTTCCTCCATAAGTATTCCCAAAACATCTGTAGATCATTAATGCAATTGTTGCAATTTGTCACATTCTGGTACCAACTACCGGCAGGGGGTAAAAGATTAACTTGAGAGCTCCCCCTAGGCTAGAAGCCTTAAACTAATTCTTGGAGGAATTTCTAGCACCAGATTCCGATGTGGATTCATTTCCTACATCAAAAACACTCTTCTTCACCAATTTCTTCTTCATTTGATTCCTGATATCATCCGTAGTAACTTTTCCTTTTCCCTTATCATCCTTTTGTATATTTTTTTCTTTGTTTACTAGACCCTTCCTACTTCTACAAAATCTTGCAATGTGATCGGATTTGTTGCAATTATAACACATAAAATTTCTTTGTCCAAACCAGTTATTCCATTGATTTTCTCTTGATCTACACTGGTTAGCAATATGGCCAAATCTATTACAGGCATAACATCTGGCATTTCTATTGAAATAATTATTTGTCATATTTTTTCATTCAATTGAATTATGACCATACTTATTGCAATTGAAACACTGACTGGAGAATGATGGACCACTTGGATTCATTCTATTTCTACATTGAGTAGCCATATGACCAAATTTATTGCAAACAAAATAGTACCCATTGAACTTTTGAGCATTGGGTACCTTATAGCTTTGTTCATCTGATTTCTTGGCCTAAATTTCCTTTGACCAGATCTGAAACTTCCTGGCCTAAATTTCCTTTGACAAGATCCGAAACTTTCTCCTTTCTCATATCCAATACCTTGATTGTCACTCCCAATCTTTTGAATTTGAATCAGTTCATCAAGCTTAGTTGAGCTAATCTTGAACTTCTCCTTGTATACATTTGCAGTAGCAAGTTCATCCCTGAGAATAACAATCTGTCTTTCAAGCTCTTCGTCATTGTTTCTAGATTGTTGCAATTCAAGCTCCAAATAATTGAATCCATCATTAATTATGTTGCATTCATCAGATCTTTCTTTCAAGGACTGAGTAAGAATCTCTTCATTCTTCTTTTTCTCTTCAATCTCCTTGGTCATCCTCATCACAATAGATTCCATCTCATGCTTTAAGACATCATTATCTTTGGTGATCTTTTCACATTCTTCTGTCGTTTCATTCAAGGCTTGAATTAGGTGTTCATCTTCCATGCTTTTACTCTCTTTCTTCTTGAGTTGATCACAAAGATCCTTTCTCTTTTCCCTGGACTTATTGATTTGATCTTTCAATGATTGAATGAATTTCTTAGCATTCATGAGGCTTGCTTGCAATTCCTGGACTTCAGATTTGGACGGATCAAGATCATCTAGTGCCACCAAAAGTTGTTGGTGAAGATTGCTAGAATCCATTGAATTACCTTCCTGGATCTTCCCCACGCTATTAAACTTCTTATGAGGAACTAGGCTCTAATACCAATTTTTGGAATCAAGGAACACTGAGAGAGGGGGCGAATCATTGTTTTGCAAAATTTAACTTTATTAACTTGATCTTTAAACCACTTATAGCATTGAACCAAAAGAAAGATGCAAGAACACAAGACAATCAACCAAAACACCATAACACAATGATTTTTATGTGGAAACCCTGTTAGGGGAAAAACCACGGTGGAGGTTAATCCACAATATGAGTATACTCAAAATAAGTGTTTATAAATGGGGAATGCACATGCATTCAGGCACACTGCCTAGAGCTCACCGCTCAAATACAAAAGGCTTACTTCCCAAAAGAAGACTCATTTTCTTAGTCATAGATAGACAATTGGAGTGGATGAACTATGAGATAGCATCTGCTAATGCCTGATTATAGTTCCGGTTAAGCACATTGACAATATTCTTCACATTTTGTCTAATTTTGCTCTTAAAACTCTCTATGCTTTAATTCAAACCACCAATATTTGTTTTGCTCAAGTGAAATTGTGCACAATTGCTCTATAATCCTTCTAACTCTCACTTCATATGCATTTTCATGTCAAAATGATATGAATAATTGATTATATATATCTACATCTAGAGATTAGAACAACTGCATGTCGGCTTTAACAAAATATGAAACATGCACAAATTTTCAGCCCAATCCATAAACAATTATCAATGTGAATCAAACAATGTTAGCCAAAACATAGTGATGACCCAAAATAACCTGTCTCAAACATGAAACACCTTAAACAATTATGCCTCGAATATCTGCAACACGCTCCACTCATCTAGTCGGCCTTTTCACACTGTTTAGACTGAAAATCAATAAATCGGATCTTCTATCTTGCACACCAATCAATATAAGGCCCTAAGATTCAAAGATAAGATAGTTCATACATCAAAAGACCTTCCCTAATATCCACAACACAAAATGATGATAGGAAATTACATATGAGTCAATGTACACAACTCTGTCGAATGCCCTATTTTAGCTTTGACAATTAACATGTATCTTTAATCTAAATTTTGGTGTAAGCAATTACTGAGGTGTAGATGGGATTATTGACTAGGGTTTCCATCAATGACAACACCAGATGACTTGTGCAGTGTCTCTTTCCAACACATTGGAGTCGTTCTCCAAGGTTCTTCTAAACTATTTCAAGCTATTCCTCGTTGATCTCCTTTATGCATGACAATCTCTGGCTTCTGTTTTGGTTCTTGGTGAAATGCCACTGCCAATTTATCAAGCTATTTTAATTGTCTCAAAAGATTTTTGACAATCTTTAGTCCATACAAACTCCTCTTCTTTCTTGAGAAATGTAAACAAGGGTCCAAAATTTTTACTAAATCCTTCTATAAATCTTCTGTAATATCCAGCATGCCCAAGAAAACTTCAAACACCAGTTTGGTTCTTAGGGATTTCAATGTTCTGTATGATCTCAACTTTCTTGGGATCTACTTTTATCCCCTCTTTTGAGATGTGATGTCCTAGAACAATACCTTCTGTCATCATTATTGAACTTTTTCATGATTTAAGGACAACCTGTGATCTTTACATCGCTGAAATTTTTTTTCTAAGTTTTTAAGGGCCTCCTCAAATGTTATTGCATGAACAGTAAAGTCATCCATGTATACTTCAACACATGCAGTGGTGAAATCTATAAAGATAGCAAGGATTACTCTTTGAAAAGTGGCTAGCGCATTACATAGTTCAAATGGTAAAACTGTATAAGCGTATGTACCTCAAGGAAAGGTAAAAGTAGTTTTATCTTGATCTTCAGGGGCTACTTGGATCTAATTGTATCCACTAAAGCCATCAAGAAAAGAGAAATAATTATTGCCTGCTAGGTTATCAAGTACTTGGTCAATGAATGGCAATGGGAAATGGTCCTTCTTTGTGGCTTTATTCAATTCTCTATAATCTATGCATACACACAATTTACCATTTTTCTTGGGTACAATAACCAATGGAGAGACTCACTAACTATCAGATATTGGGTAAATGAATCCTACTTTAAGCAACTTTTCTATTTCTTGTTTAACAATGTCATGAAGGATAAGATTAATTCTCCTTTGACTTTGTCTGGTTGGTCTTACATCTTCAGTGTATATGTGATGACTACAAATTGAAGGATGAATTCCTCTCATATTCGTATACTCCCAAGCAAATGCTTTAGTGTTTTTTTTTCTAAAGTTTCCTTCAATTATTTTTCTTGTGTTGGGGATAAATATGAATTAATGTTGAGAGGTTTGTTTCCAGCTACTTAAATTTCTTTAGTTCCATTTTTAGAATCTAGGGAATTTTCAACAACTGTATTTAGAGGACAAGAGTGTTGTTGATGCAATGTTACTTGACATTTTCCTTTCTCAATTGGATTATTGTCTTTAGGAGTAAACTCTTGTTCTTCACATTCTTCAATATGTTCAACCAAGGTAACCATAGCTAACTCTACAATGCCATCACCTTCTAATTCTATATCCTCATCAATCCAAAGTTGAGTGTTTGGTTGAATTGATGGTTGTGCTGGTGGATAAAGTGACAATTCTTTTTGTTTCTGACCATTTGAAATGATCATACTTCCAGATCTACAATCTATTAGGGCAGCAGTAGTAGCTAACCATGGTCTGCCTAAAATGATTGGATAACCAAAATCTTTCTTTTTGGCTTTAAGAACCAAAAAGTCAATTGAATAATCCCATGTGTCAATGGTGACCATGTTTTCTTCTATGAAACCTTCTAGTTTGGTAGTAGATTGGTCGGCTACCTGTAAAACAATTGTTGTTGGTTGAATAGTTGTCATCCCTAACATTTCAATAGTATCAAATGTGATAACATTTATGGCAACTCCCAGATCAATTAGAACATTGGATATTTCTATTCCATTAATACTCAGGGTTATTACAAGACTACCAGGATCATTATATTTTCGTGGAAGCAATCTTCCTAATAACAAATCAATGAGTTTTATCCCTATTTGAATTGTGGAAGGTAATTTCTTTTTCCTCCCTGGAGTTTTCATGCAAAGGGATTTAACTAATCGATTTATCTCTGGTATGTCTTTAATGGCCTGTAACAGTGGTATTTCAATGTTAATCTTCTTCAACTCATGAAGAAGTTGAGAATTGACTACATTCATGTAATTGGGTTGAGAGATTTCAGGAGTGAATTTTTCTTCCTTTGATCTCTCAGGATAAGGTTCCTGATTGACATTTTTTTCTTCCTCCAAGTTTTGTTTTTCTGTTGAATTCTCATTATCTTCCCCACTTTTTTGAACTTTTTTTGCTAGTGTAGATTGAACTGTTCGATTTCTCAATTGAATATCATTAGCATCAATAACATTCAAATTAGGGGGATTTGCATCATTACAGGTATTTCTCGGGTTTGCAACTAGTTGAGTTGGCAATTGAGGTTGGTTCACCTGGTCATTAGTAGGATTAGGGGCATTTGTCCCCAGGGATGTTTTTCCCCCTAATTTTGCCATGGTTGGAACAATGTTTGATTTTGTTGCCATGATGGCTGATTTGACTACCACAATGGCTGCTGCTTAGCTTGCCATTGTGACTAGTTCCATTGAGGATTCATCCATTTAGGTTGACCCCAATATGTAGGTGGTGGTTGTGGTTGATATGTAGGGATCCATTAGTTCTGTTTTTGCCAACGGTTCTGATTCCAGTAGATGTAGAACCATACTACCTTTGATTAGCATTGTACCTCATGTTTTGAGGTCTCTGTCCAACATAATTAAGCTCTTACTCTACCATAGGTGGTTTCTTCAAATTTCTCTTAATCCCAACCAAAAGATTACAGGTACTTGTTGGGTGTTGTTTCTCACAAATCTCACAGATATCAACTTGATTCAATGGAAATTCTCTTAAAAGGTGCTTTCCCCTACACTTGGAACAATAAAAAGACAAAGGTTCAATGTTCTTCTTATCTCCTTGCATGTTGAGATGAAGAAGTAAATCGGTCTTCATGTTTGCTAATTCCTTCATTACTTCTGACACATTAGTAGTATGAGCCTTGTTTCTTTTGGAGTTTCTAGTCCCTACCCTAGTTCTAGAGTAGTTTCTACATATTTCATCAATATCATCCAAGGAAAGCTTGTTAATGTCTCCCTTCCCCATAAGATTCAAAGATTCCCTTGATTTGTCATCAATTCCTCTTAGGAAAATTGTTTTACTAATTTCACCGTCCAACCCATTAGTACACCTTTGATGCACAAACTGGAATCTATCAGCATAATCTTCTAAAATTTCATCCTCCATTTGTCTTATTCAAAAAAATTCCTCCTTGCTATCCCTTACTTGATAGTAATCTTGGTATTTATTCGAGAACTCGGTTTCCATTTGTTGCCAAGTTCCAATTGTTCTTGCTCCTAAACCCATGAACCATCGTAAAGTTGACTCTTTCAAAGTAGAAGGAAATAACTTTAGCTTCTCGTTATCATTTGTGTAATCGTAGGTCTGGCATAAAACTTTGAACTCAAAAAGGAATTGATCAGGATCTTCTGAAGTTTTTCCCCTAAAGGTATGTAAAACCGAGGGTGAAATATTCTTCAAAGGAGGCTCACCAATCTGTCTTTCAAGATTTATAGGATATGAAAACGTCTTTTTTGTTGGAGGACGTACTGGTTGGTCACCCATTTCTTCTTCTTGAAATGGATCTCTATTTCCTTCTTGATTCTCAATCTGATGTTCTTGATTATCTTCTTGATTTTTTATCTAGTATTGTTGAATGTCTTGTTCTTGATCAAAATCAATATTTCTTCAAAAATCAATGTTTTGTGGAAGAAACCTCCCTAGATGGTCTCTATTTTGTCTCATCCACAATTTAAATCTATCTTCCTTATCAACGTTAAGGCTTCACACTTAATAGCCAGATCTTTTAATCCCTGGAAACAACGCCAAAAATGATGGGCAAGGTCATTGATGTCACAACTTGCATCATTTAGTCAATTAATTATCAAACCTGGTGTATCTCAGAGCTATATGTGATAAGGATGTTTGTCACAGACTTTTGGGGGGGTTTACTAGAAACAGTGACTTCAGGTGTTGATTTAGCTCCTTCGCTTTCATGAGCTCTCAGGAGCTGAACTTCAGCGACTAATTCCTAAGGATTAATTCTATCTTATTTCCTAATTTAAAGTTCTGTCAACTTATTTCTGACTTCCTTTGACTTGATTGAGACCGGTTCATGGAAAAGACTAAAATTTACATTAATTCTTAATTTAGAATTTGAAATCCAAATTTAATTCTAATTTACTTCAAAAGAAATCTATCTTAAGATTTGCTAGAAAATAAATGCTATTTTAAAGAATAGAAATAAAGTGCAAGGAAATAATGATTAATCTAGAAAACATAAATACTAATTTCCATGAACAAATTGCAAACAAATTTTAGTTTCATCTTTCCATAAGTTCCCATCATTGCTTTAATTAAACTTAACAGATAATTACCAAATTTAATTCCTACAAACAACATCTAAATCTGATTAACTCAATAAACCTTACAACGAATCTAACAAACTATTCTAACCATGATGAACTAAACTTGAGAACGATTTAAAGAAAATTAGCATTCCAGATTTTAACATCCAATGAATTGAAAATGATTCAAACAACTTAACATTTTAGATTCAAATATTAATGAATAGAAAGAAAATAAACTCAGAAGAAAACCACACAAGATCAATTCCTTTGGTTGAGCAGGCCCTGCTCTTCCTTCGGTAAGATCTCTTAACACAATAATTCGAGTTAAATTCTTATCTTCATTCAAATTGATCAAATAGGGACACAAAACAGAGTATTGCAATCATTACAAGATTATAGTAAAAAATTATCTAACTCCTTTCTAAATCCTAAACATGGATATTTATAACTATATCCTTATTGAATTCAAAACATGACGTTAATTTCCAAGTTTCAAGGCATCTAAACTAAAGATTTAAATAAAACTAAAACTAAACTAAAACAGGGTTGAGAATAGACATAGAGAGAAATTCCAAATCAACGTTGGGACTAGAAGTTCCTAAACCAACTAAAAAGAAGCTGATTTGGACTTTAGTGATTCATCATCCAACTAGGTCAATCAATGGCGTGATTGTCTTCATTTGATTAAACAGGGAGTTTAAATTTATCATCAATCATCAGTCTTTTAAATACCGTGAATAAAACCCTTAAGAATAGGATACCAATTATGACAGTAAAACATTAAAACTGAATAATTAACTTGTCAATATCATCACAAACGCAACACATTTAATATAAAGCATTACCTCAAATATATCTACGAAATTAGCTAAACATAAAGCAAAGTAAGTAAATATATTAGTCTATAGTCTATATGAAAGTATCTCTAAGTCCCTCATCAGGAGTCATCTTATATGCAACTTTATTGGGTAGGTTTTCCCCTAGTATAAAATCTATATGGTGGCTCACATCTCTTATTGGTGTCAAAGAACTAGCGAGCTCATCTAAAACAATGTCTTGGTACTTATTCAACAAGGCTTGGACCTCTTTAGGAACATTTTCCACATTTGTTGTTGTCATGACAGATTTAGGTTTGATTACAATGGCGTAACCTTGTCCACCCTCTTCTCTCATGGTTTTCAAGAACTCTTTTTCCCCAACCAACATTACACTAGACCCAACTTGTGTATCTAGATTCTCATCTCACAATGGAGTAAGGGTGAAAGAAACCCCATTCTTTTCAGTCATATAGGTATTCTTTTTCCCATCATGTTTAGCCTTTATGTCATACTGTCAAGGTCTTCCTAACAAAAGATGACAAACATCCATTGGGATGATGTCGCACAAGATTTTATCTTTGTACCCTCCTATGTTGAATTCTACCCATGTTTGCTCATTAACTAAGACTTGTTGACCCTTATTCAACCAGGAGACCTTGTAAGGAGTGGGATGTGGGATTCTTTTCATCTTTAACTTTTCAACCATCTCTAAAGAAACCAAATTATATGTGGAACTAGAATCAACAACTTTACACACTTTACCTTTAGATTTGTAGGTGGTTCTAAACATAGATTTTCTTTTTGGAGGTTCCTTCACCATAGGGACTTTGAGCAATGTTCTTCTCATCACCAGAGATTCTCTAATTTCTGGAGCAGCTGTGCTGAGATGGAGAGTTCAAACTCTCACAATCTTCTTCTTGCACTAATTGAGCTCTCTTTTCATCACCATGTGAAGTAGAAGGTTGCTTATCTGGGTACTTCCATGCTTGATGGCCAAATTGATTACATTGATAGCATCTTCTTGAGAATGTATTTGATCCTCTACCTTGTCCTCCAAATCTACCTCTACTATTTGACATCCTACCTCTGAAACCACCTCTTGATTCTGAGCCTTGATATTGATTACCACTTGTCTCACCTTGTGCTTTTTGTGATTATCCTCTTCCTCCAAAGTTTCCTCTACCCTTGAAGTTCTTTCCTCTGCCTCTACCTTGCTTCTCACACCTTCTTTTTATATTTTCTTCTGCCTTGACTGCCAATTGAAAACATTATTCCATCGTTCTAGGGGTGGTAGGACTCATTTCATCTTGTATTTGGAACCTCAATCCATTTATGTACCTTGCTACCTTTTCAACCTCATCCTCAACATGACTTGATCTAATGCTCAACTTATGAAACTCCTCTATGTAAGCCATGACATCCATCTCCTTTTGTTTGAGAATTTGAAGCTTTCTAAATGTTTGAATTGCATAGTCACTAGGTAGAAATTGACTGTTGATTTTAGACACCATTCTATCCCAAGAATTGATTTTTGATTTTCCCTTCTTCACTCTCTCTTCCTGTACATAATTCCAACAAGTTAGGGCAGGGCCTTTCAACTTTGGTTTTGAAAATTTCACCTTTTGTTCATTTGCTACCTCCTTGAACTAAAAATAGTTATCTAGTGCATCAACCCAATCTAGCACCTCTTCATTATCCATCTTCCCACAATACATGGACAATTCCATATTCACCTCGAGAGTATATCCCTTGACAGCCTTCAACAACTTAGCCATTCTCAACTCATTAGGTTCCAACTCATCATCTCCTTGGACTCCTCCTTGAGGGTTTTCATTTTCACTATCTTCCTCTTCCTCTCCATCACTCTGGTCTCTAGTGACCACACCTCTCTTTTTATTTGACTCCAGTGCTACAAGTCTAGCTAGGACAACTTCTTGAGACTCCTTGACCTGTCTCAACTCCTTGGCATGCTTTTCTTGCAACTCTCTCACTTCTTTGGTCATTGGATTATTTTTAGGAGGCATCTTTGTTTCCTTCAAACTTTAACCTTTTCCCTTTATTGATCAAAACCTAGGCTCTGATACCAATTTGATGTAGAGCAGGGTGGAGGTTTTCAATTCAATCACAATTTGAATAAACTTTTCAACTTGGAAACCCTAACTTGGTCCTTTTCTCACAAATCCTTCAAACTTCCTTATAGCACTCCAAACAATGATTTTTAAACATATCTTTCAAAGAATACTTCAAAACCATAATTGAATTGACATTGTAGACACCCTTTTTTCCCCTTTTAAACATATCCGATTTGTGGATATGCTTGTTTTGTAACAACACCCTCTAAATTTGATTGCTATACTAGAAAGAGGCCTAATTAGGCTTGTTTTCCAAAGCAACTTTGTGAAATCCTTCCTCCAAACTACCAATATTCACTCTAGGTCTCTCCTCAAGTCACACGGGGTCTGAAAACACCAATTTCATCCACTAGAACAATTATCCAATCACCTTTTTATAAAACCCCATATCTACCTATCCTCCTAAGCCTAATACATAGAGATATTAGGCTAGGGCTTGATAAAATTCGGCCCTAACTCCATCCCTTGCTCCTACAAACCCTACCAACATTAAAAGTATGATAACTACTTCCATTCCACCAATTTTTAGAATTTTCCACCGGTGGAATGGTTCCCTACATATTTTTTCTCTCAAATCTTTAAAACTAGGGTTTTATGGATGATTTTAGTAATTTACTTCAAAATATCTTCAATCTCAATGAAAATCAATGCAACCAAAACCAAAAGATAGATAATTAATCCCTTCAACAACTCCAATGTATATTATATCATTATTAGATAGTATGGAGCTGTACAACCTACTGTAGAAGCAAAAAACATAAGATAAACATAGAAAACAAAGTTGTTCTTATTGCTTGATCACCAAAAATGTCTCTAACAGAATGCGTCGAACATCCCAAGGAATATTTAAACTCTTTCAACCAAAAACCAATGGTTCAAACAACTTGACCGTTCAACTTCCAATACAAACCAAAAATGCAAAGTTGCTTTGCAACTTTTGCAACATTTAACACAACTGATCCCACATGACCAAAAACATCACACATGGTCTAAATAGACCTTATTACATCAAAAGGTAACTCAACATCACAAAAACATAACACCTAACCCATTTTTACATGATGAAAGCTAGGTGCCCCTGCACCAGTGTCCCACCATGGTTCTACTGATATAGTAAATGGCTCTTTCCTTCCCTGTTTCATCATGTTGAGATAGAAGGGCACCAAGTGCTACTGTTGTTTTTGATATGTAGAGTATCAATGGCTTGTTTTGGATTGGTGGCATGAGGACTGGTGGTGTTAGCAAATATTCCTTTATTTTATTGAATGCTTGATTGTATTTCTCATCCCATTTGTATGTTACCCCCTTGTGGAGTAGATAAGAATATGTGACAACTTTATCTGCTAACTGTGCTATGAATCTACAAATGGATTGGAGCCTTCCCTGCAAGCCCTTAACTACGTCAGTGTTCTTGGTGCTTCCATTTCAAGATTTTTTTTGACTTTCGTAGGGTCTATCTTAATTCCCCTCATTGATACAATATATCCTAGGATCTTTCCTGATTGCATGTCAAAGACACATTTCTTAGGGTTGAGTCTAACCTTATATTCTTTGAGTCTATTAAAGATGGAGCCTAGTGTTGCTATGTGGTCTCGATGCTTCCTTGATTTGGCTAATATGTCATCTACATAATCCTCTAAAGATTTGTGGATCATATCATGAAAAATCAGAGTCATAGCCCTTTGGTATGTAGCTCCAGCGTTCTTTAGCCCAAATGGGATCATGTTCCAGTAGTAAGTCCCCCATGGAAAGGTGAAAGTTGTCATATGTTGATCATCCTTAGCTATCATAATATGATTGTATCTTGAAAACCTGTCCATCAATGATAACATTTCATGCCTTGCTATTAGATCTATAATCATGTCTATGTTTGGGAGAGGGAAATCATCCTTAGGGCATGCTTTGTTTAGGTCCCTGAAGTCAGTGCATATTTGCATGCCCCTAGTGGGCTTAGGAACAAGTACAAGGTTGGAAACCAATTCGGGATAGGCAATGGGTTGTATGAAGCCAACGCCAAGGAGTTTTTGCAATTCAAGTTTGAATAATAATGCGATATGTGGGTGCATCTTTCTCAGCTTTTGCCTTATTGGTTTCGCCTTTGGATAGATTGCTAGATGGTGAACTACTACCTTTAGATCAAGGCCTGGAATGTTGACATAGGTCCACGCAAAATTTACTTTCCTTTCCTTTAGAAATGTAACTATAATTTCTTGTTCCTCATGTTGGAATATGTGCCTCAATCCTTACTGACATGGAACTCTTGAAGGGAAAAGTCGCTGTGACATTGTTCATGTCTAGGTGACTAACTGTTCTAAATCTGCTTGATAGGTTAATGTCACCAAGACAGAGTTGATGTCTTGCTGAAAATGACTATCACTATGACTCTCTGTGTTTGGCATGACCTTTTGGTGATTGGTAGAGCTTTGGGCGACAGTTTGTTGTTGTCGGGGTAACTCACGGGTGTCTGGGAGAGGTCTCAGTGAATGGTGAAAGTCTCATTGATAGCATATGGCTATCGGGTAAACACGAGGGTCTCGGGGAGAAGTCCCAACGACTAGAGAATGTCTTACTGACAACATGAAGTCATCAGAGTAACACTTGGCACCTGGTGAAAGGTCTTAGCGAAGTCAAATGTCTTGCCAACTCGGCAAGACATGGGTGCTCGGTATGTGGTCTCGGAAAAGACAGAAGTCTTGCCGACTGGGTAAGACTTGGCTGCTCGGTGGGAGGTCCCGACACTCGCTGTGAGGTCTTGGTGAAGACATGAGTCTTGTTGATAGTATGTGACATTCAGGGTGACATGGGATGTTTGCTGTGACATCTCGGCGAAAATGGTAGACCATTCGGTGGAAGCTTTGTCTCTCGGTATGATGTCTCCCCGAAACCGTGGGGTCTTGCCGATAGTAGTAAGGCTTTTGGTGTAGCAAGAAGTGGTCAGTGGAAAGTCTTGGCGAGAATGAAGTGTCTTGCCAATAGTATAACTCATCGCTATGACTTTTGACTTCGATATGAGTCTCACCGAAATGCGATTGTCACGTCGAATGGAAATTAATCGATGGCATGACTTGAAGACTTCGATATGAGGTCTTGGCGAGATAGGTATGTCTTGCCGATGGTCTCTCTGAGTCCAATATGACTTATGGTTTTCGGTATGAGTCTTGTCGAATGAGAATCCTCTTGCCGACTGTTGGGGTCTGAAGCCGATATCAATAGCGAATACTTTGTGGCATTGGGGAGACACTGTTAGTGTCTCACCGATATGCCAACAAAGTTTGAACACCGTTGAACATGTGACCATCCTATGTGGCATCCTGCTAGACCAATCAGAGGAAGTAGTTTTCAAACGGATGACGGTTGGTTTTTTGCATCAGTTGCAACGTCGAAAAGATTGCATGCAAGGAAAAATCATCTGCTCGAAAGGAAACTGTCTATGATCGGCAATGGAAGATAAGGATGCACATAAGACAAAATCAAAATGTGAATAGAATAAAAGTAGATCGATTCTGATTTGAGAGCGTGGATGAGTTGAGTCGTTTTGTTGAGAGAGCATTTTTGTAACTGGATGAACAGTGAATTAAGCTACAGTAAAATACCAGAGAGTTGTATTTCTGATTGTATGTAATTTTGTTGTCACTGTAATACAAAGAGATTCAGCTTGGTGTGGTGGGTTTTTTTCTCGAAAGGGTTTTCCCACATAAATCTGTTGTTCATTGTCTTATTGTATTTGCTCTATTTCTGAAAATCTTTCATGTGTGTCTTAATTGGATTGTAATTTGAAAATTAAAAGCCCTGCATTGCATTCTTCCCTGTGGATTTGACATTAGGAAAGCATTTTCACACCTCTGCTTTCCTTACAAGTGGTATCAGAGCCTAGCTAGTTGTGTTATCCTTATGAGTGGGTTGGGTTTTTTGTGTCAAATATTTTTTCAGTGGGAGTCTGGTAGAGGTCTGATAATTTAATTATAGATTAAGATGGCAAGCACATCCAAAAAGATGGAGATAAAGAAATTGAATGGTAGTAATTTTGAGTTGTGGAAACTCAAGATGGAAGATCTGTTAGTGGATTGAGATCTTTGGACTGCTGTGTCTGGAACAATGCCTCAAGGCATGAAGCAAGAGGATTGGGACCTGGCAGATAGAAAATTAAAAGGGCTGATAAGGCTCTGTTTGGAAGACTCTGTTCTTTTGAACGTGCATGAAGAAAAGACTACATCTTCCTTGTGGAAAAGATTAGCATCCATTTATCAGGGCAAGTCATTGGTGAACAAGTTGTGCTTGAGGAAGAAGTTGTACTCTTTGAGAATGCAAGAAGGAGGGTCTGTTGCTGATCACCTGAATGTTTTCAACATGCTGATTGCTTAGTTGACATCAGTTGGTGTGAAGATTGAAGATGAAGATCGTTGCATGCTGTTGCTATGTTCTCTGCCTGATTCTTGGGATCATTTGGTGATGGCTATAGGGAGCACAACATCCACATTCAAGATGGAAGATGTTGCTTCTCTGTTATCAGAAGAAATGAGAAGAAAATCTTCTGAGATGGAAAAGGAGGCTCTGGCTGTCAGAGGGAGACCAAAGGAGAAAGGCAAGAAGAAGGACAAGAAGTCCAGATCAAAAGTAGAAGGCAGATCAAAGTCTCCTAGCAAGAAGTCCAAGGTGAAATGCTGGAATTGTGGGCAACCTGGTCATGTTAGAGTGATGAAGATGCCTTCATTGTATCTTTGGCTACATGGGCATTAGATGATGTCTGGATGATTGATTCTAGAGCATCTTTCCACATGACATCTCATAGAGATTGGTTCATGAAGTATGAAGAATACAATGGTGGAAAGGTTTACTTGGCAAGTGATTCATCTTTGGAAATTGTTGGTCGTGGAAGAGTCAAAATTCAATTCCCTGATGGAAGAGTGAAGGGAATCAATGATGTAATGCATATACCAAGTTTGGCTCGAAATCTACTTTTTGTAAGTAAGCTGAATGATATCGGAGTGAGGTCACGTTCTCTGGAAATGGTTGCAAAATGACAAGAGGCTCTATGGTGCTAGCTAGGGGTGCTCGAATTGGTACTCTGTACAAGCTGGATGCACTGGCTATCCAATGCAACAGTGTCTCTGCAAAGTCACTTAAGGCTGCTCATGGAGAAAAGAAAGGAAAACATTCTTAATGGTGTAAACTCCATGGAGGTTAAACTTCCAGCGAGAAAAGACTATGCTCTGGCATCATAGGCTACGCCATTGGTGAGAAAGGTTTAAAACCTTGAAAAATAAAAGCACTGGTAGAAGGGCTTGAAGATTGTAACCTTGAGTTCAATTTTTGTGAACATTGCATATATGGAAAGCAACAACTGTGTTTCATTTTATTCAGTCCTCACAAATCTTCTGGTTTGCTTGATTATATACATTATGATGTGTTTGGTCCAGTGAATGTTCTTTCTTTGTCTAAATCAAGATACTATGTGTCGTTTATTGATGATTATTTAAAAAGAACATTTATATATTTTCTGAAAAGTAAATCAGAAGTGTTCAGTTGGTTTAAGGAATTTAAAAACCTTGT
Organism: Sequoia sempervirens; assembly: GCA_007258455.2. Classification (NCBI taxonomy): domain Eukaryota; kingdom Viridiplantae; phylum Streptophyta; class Pinopsida; order Cupressales; family Cupressaceae; genus Sequoia; species Sequoia sempervirens. Next base: position 52,310 of record VDFB02027354.1, on the reverse strand, counting down.
TGAAAATCAGACTAGTAGAAAAATAAAATGTTTAAGGATTGACAATGGTGGTGAGTTCTATTCAGATGAATTCGAAAGGTACTGTACAGATCATGTGATTAATAGACATAAGACTACACCTTATACTCCACAGCAAAATGGAGTTGCTGAAAGGTTCAACAGGACAGTAATGGAAAGAGCACGAAGTATGCTGAGCAGTGCTAGTTTGGAGGAGAAGTTATGGGCTGAAGCAGTCTCTACAACATGTTACTTGGTAAATCATTCTCCTAACTCTACTCTTGTTGAGAAGACGCCTTTGGAAGCATGGTCTGGAAAGAAGCCCTCTCTGAGACATATTCATGTCTTTGGCTGTGAGGCATATGCATATGTTCCATTTGAAAAAAGATCTAAGTTGGAAAAAAAAGTTGTGAAGTGTATTTTTATTGGCTATAGTGCTAGCATAAAAGGATACAAGCTTTGGAACCCTGAGACTGAGAAGGTTTTGTACAATAGAAGCATTATCTTTTGTGAGGTGAAATCTTCTACATTGGATCTGCAGTCAGAGAAGAAATGAGAAAATGAAAAGGATGTAGCAGCAATTCCTTCAACACCAGATAAATAGGAATTGAAAAATCAAAATGTACCTGATATTGAGGAGAGCTCCAGTAGCTCTGAAAGTTCTGATGAAGATGAAGAACCACCTCAGCCTCAGCCTGTGAGGAGGTCAACTCGTGAAAGAAAGCAACCTGATAGGTATCATTTTTCTTTAATAGAATCTACTTGTGCCTATGCTTTAATTTCTAGCACTGATGAACCTAGGATTGTGAAAGAGGCATTTAAAATGTTTGATGCAAACTCTTGGTTGGAAGCCATGAATGAAGAAATGGCATCATTAGACAAGAATGATACCTGGAGTTTGGTGCCATTGCCTAAAGGCAAAAAAGCTGTGGGCTGCAAATGGGTGTTTAAAAAGAAAATAGGTCTGGACGGTGGTGTGTAAAATATAAAGGCAAGGTTGGTTCGAAAGGTTATTCCAGGTGAAGGAATTGATTATGGAGAAATGTTTTCTCCTATAGCTAGTGACATCTATTAGATTTATTTTGTCACTTGCAGCAGTGTATGACTTAGAAGTGAAGCAGATGGATGTAGACAACATTTCTTCATGGTGATCTTGAAGAAGAAATTTATGTGTCCCAGTAGACACTTTGTGGAAAAAGGTAAAAAGAATTGGTTTGCAAGTTAGAAATCTCAATGGTTTAAAACAATGCCCTAGAAATGTGGTACAAAATTTTGACACGTTTGTTTTTCATTGGGATTTGTAAGATCAAAATGTGATCATTGTGTCTATTACAAAGTTGAAAGTGATCAAGTCCTTATTATTGCACTCTATGTTGATGATATGTTGTTCATAGGCAATAGTAAGGTAATGATTTCTGATATTAAGTCTCAATTTTCTGCAAAGTTCGAAATGAAAGATCTTGGTGCAGCAGGGTATATTCTAGGAATGGAAATAACCAGGGATAGGAAGAATAGAAAGCTTTGGCTCAGTCAGAGTAAGTATGTCAAGACTGTTCTGGAGAGATTTTGTATGATTGATTGTAAATAGCTAGTTGTTCCAGTTATGCAGGGAACAAAGTTATCTATTGAGGATTGTCCAAAATCTCCTTCTGAGATGGAGGACATGACCAGTGTGCCTTATGCAAGTGTAGTTGGTAGCCTCATGTATGCTATGGTCTATACAAGGCCAGACATTGCCCAAGCAGTGGGAGTTCTTAGTCGGTTTATGGCTAATCCTGGAAGGACACATTGGGATGCTATGAAGAGAGTGTTTAGATATCTGAAGGGCACTTCAGACTATGCTTTGTGTTACCATGGTAACTTGGTTAAATCACATAGGACTCTCAGCATTCCAAGTTATTTGGATTTTGATTGGGCAGGGGACATTGACAACAGAAGATCAACCAGTGGATATATTTTCATGATGAATGGTGGTGTAGTGAGTTGGATGAGCAAGCGATAGGCTATAGTCACTTTGTCCACTACAGAGGCTGAATACATGGTAGCAACACATGCCTGTAAAGAAGCAATCTGGTTAAAACGTTTGTGTTCTAACATTGGTTTTGATGCAGAAAAAATTACTATTTATTGTGACAGTCAGAGTGCTATATGTTTGGCAAAGAATCCTACTTTCCATGCCAGGATGAAACATATAGATGTATAGTATCACTTTGTACGAGATATGGTGGAGGATGGGAAGGTCTCTTTAGAGAAAGTGGATACTCTGGAGAATGTTGCAGATGCATTGACGAAGCCTTTGAACACATATAAGTTCAGGTGGTGTGCCAATTCGATGGGCCTCTTGGCCCATGAATTTTAGTAGTTTTATTATGCTCTGGAGGTGTCAGTAATATCTTCGTCAAGTGGGAGCTTGTTGGAATATGTTCCTCAATCCTTACTGACATGGAACTCTTGAAGGGCAAAGTCACTGTGACATTGTTCATGTCTAGGCGACTAATTGTTCTAAATCTGCCTGATAGGTTCATGTCGCCAAGACAGAGTTGATGTCTTGCTGAAAATGACTATCGCTGTGACTCTCTGTGTTTGGTGTGACCTTTTGGCGATTGATAGAGCTCTGGGCGACAGTTTGTTCTTGTTGGGCTAACTCACGGGTGTCTGGAAGAGGTCTCAGCGAATGGTGAAAGTCTCACCAATAGCATATGGCTATCGGGTAAACATGAGGGTCTCGAGGAGAAGTCCCAGTGACTGGAGAATGTCTTACCGACAACATGAAGTCATTAGAGTAACACTCGGTGCCCGGTGAAAGGTATTAGCAAAGTCAAATGTCTTGCCAACTCGGCAAGACATGGGCGCTCGGTATGTGGTCTCGACGAAGACAAAAGTCTTGCCGATTGGGTAAGACTTGGCTGCTCGGTGGGAGGTCCTGACACTCGCTGTGAGGTCTTGGTGAAGACATGAGTCTTGTTGACAGTATGTGACATTCGAGGTGACATGGGATGTTCGCTGTGACATCTCAATGAAAATGGTAGACCATTCGGTGGAAGCTTTGTCCCTCGGTATGACGTCTCACCAAAACCGTGGGGTCTTGCCAATAGTAGTAAGGCTTTTGGTGTAGCATGAAGTGGTCAGTGGAAAGTCTTGGCGAGAATGAAGTGTCTTGCCTATAGTATAACTCATCGCTGTGACTTTTGACTTCGATATGAGTCTCATTGAAATGCGATTGTCATGTCGAATGAAAATTACTCGACGACATGACTCAAAGACTTCCATATGAGGTCTTGGCGAGATCAGTATGTCTTGCTGATGGTCTCTCTAAGTTCGATATGACTTATGGTTTTTGGTATGAGTCTTGTCGAATGAGAATCCTCTTGCCGACTGTTGGGGTCTGAAGCCGATATCAATAGCGAATACTTTGCGGCATTGGGGAGACACTGTTAGTGTCTCATCAATATGCCAACAAAGTTTGAACACCGTTGACCGTGTGACCATCCTATGTGGCATCCTGCTGGACCAATCAGAGGAAGCAGTTTTCAAACGGATGACAGTTGGTTTTTTGCATCAGTTGCAACGTTGAAAAAACTGCATGCAAGGAAAAATCCTCTGCTCGAAAGGAAACTATCTATGATTGGCAATGGCGGATAAGGATGCACAGAAGACAAAATTAGAATGTGAATAGAATAAAAGCATATTGATTTTGATTTGAGAGTGTGGATGAGTTTAGTCATTTTGTTGAGAGAGCATTTCTTTAACTGGATGAATAGTGAATGAAGCTATAATAAAATACCAAAGAGTTGTATTTCTGATTGTATGTAATTTTGTTGTCACTGTAATACAAAGAGATTTAGCTTGGTGTGGTGGGTTTTTTTCCCGAAAGGGTTTTCCCACGTAAATCTGTTGTTCATTGTCTTATTGTATTTGCTCTATTTCTGAAAATCTTTCATGTGTGTCTTAATTGGATTGTAATTTGAAAATTAAAAGCCCTGCATTGCATTCTTCCCTATGGATTTGACATTAGGAAAGCGTTTCCGCACCTCTGCTTTCCTTACACCTCGTTCAAAGTTGACTCTGCATAGAAAGTGATGTGTGGTGTCTCTTTAGTTCCTAGATTGACTGGATTGCATTTTTCTACCAGTACTGCTGATTTTTCTTGATGGATAGCACTAAGGGGAAGATTGAATCCCTCATACTTTGGTGCCTCAGAGAGGTTTTCACCATCGGGTATGTCCTTTCTTTTTAGTATTTTTGGATCAGAAAGTGCCACAGTGTGGTTTTCTATTTTGTGACTGAGAGATTCAATTGTTTCCCCATAGTATGCGTGTGTGTCTAGTTCAATATCAAACCCTGCTTTATGATCTCCATATGGTAGATTATCTCATAGTCCCATGAATTTTGAGAGAGCCTTATCATTTTCAAATGTGTCTAAGATCGATTGTCCTCGTTGGTCACAATCTATCAATTTTGGGTAGACAAGCTTTAATTCAGTAGTTTGGTTATTCAACTCGAAAGACATGGTAGTGATCATAAAAAGGGAGGAATCCTCAAATAACATGGGTAGGTTTGTGATGGGATCCTTGTCACAAACATCGGTTATATCGAAGGTATAGTTATCTAGAGGTAGACCTGTGGATACCGGTAACTAAGGAGGAGCTTTGAATTTTTTAATAGGGGTACCTTTGCCAAGAATGGTTATCTTCACAAGGGTACATCCAAGGCCAAGATTCTTCATGCGCTTCTCAGGAATAATAGGTTCTAATAGGCCATTGTCATTTTGCTTGAGCTTCTCATTTTTGTTGTAGCCCCATCCACACATTAATTGAAGACCTTTGTTGCTTTCCTCCATGGGGAGGTCTAGTAAAGGTCTTTTGTCTTGATATAGCAAGTTTGATACATCTTTTTCATCTACCACCTCTTTACTTAGGTCTCCCCATTTTCTGAAGGTGGTAGGTTCTTCTTTGAAGGTCTAGGATGTTGTGTTGATTGGTTGTGGCTTCCCATAGGATCTAGGAGACTAAGGTAACCCTCCTATCACAAAGGCACTCTTCTTCATTTTATAGTCTCCACAACCATTATCCTGGATAATAACCTTAATATCAGGGATGTCAAGAATGGAGGGTGTCTTTGTCTCAGAAGTGGAGGCTAGTGTGGATGGGTCTATATACGGAGATGTGGGTCCCTCATCATTCTTCGAGACTTTGGTGATTTTGTAATACTTGGCCTCTAGATTTTTGCAATAGTAGAATGGTTCAGTATCCCCATAGACTGTGACTTCTTGGTTTTGATAAGGAATCTTAACACATTGATGTAACATGGATGCGACAGCTTGCATCCCATGGATCCATGGGCACCCTACGAGGATATTGTAAGGGATTTCAAGGTCAAGGACTTGGCAAGTAGTCTCCAGGATTGCTAGCCCTACTTGAATAGGGAGTTGAATGGTGCCTTAAGACACCCTTTCTTGATCATCATAAGCCCTAATAGTGATACCTTTACCTTTCTTAATGACATCTTCATAGAATCCCATATTCTTTATTAGCTTGAGAGTACAAATATTCAAACTTGCACCTCCATCCACCAAGACTCGTTTAACTTTATTCTTGTGGACTGATACTTCAAGATGGAGTGCACGGTTATGAGATGGTTGGGTTGGGAAATCCTACTCAGAGAATGTTAGGAGATGTGGTGTAGTGATATATCCAATCATAGCTTGGAATTGGTCTGCATCAAGATCCGTTGGGATGGCGGATGTAGCTAGTGCCTTTTCTAGGAATTCCCTATGTGCAAGTGAGATTTTTAGCAACTCCATGATGGAGATTTGGGTGGGGGTCTTTTTTAGTTGATCTAGGACATTATAACCATTAGGGATTGACTTTGGATTGGTGGTGGGTGCCTTGGGTGGTAGTGATGGCCTTGGAATGGTAATTCTACTGCCATGTGTGGTGACTCCACACTTAGCTCTAGATCCTTTGATATTGACAACTATTACCCACTCATCCAAGGATGCAACAAAATGGTCAATGGTTCACATTATTGTACTTTCCCATACCATTGTTGTTTCCTTTATTATGATCGGGCATCAGATTCATGTATATTTTAAGATCTTGATTCCCTATGGGTTGTTCAATGGTTGTGGTCTTGTCATCAATGAGATATTGGATCAGATTCTTCAGTCTCATGCAACTGGTTGTCATATGTCCTTTTATTTTGTGAAAATTGCAGAGATGTTTCTCGTTATACCATGGTGGTTTAACTTAAGGCTCTTGATAATTTTCATAAATAGGGATTTTGATGAGATTTTCTTGTATCGACTATTGCATGACAAATTTGATCGATTCCCCAAGTGGTGTGTATTTCTGTTTAGGGAGATATCTGTTCTTTGGGGGTGGTTCCCCTCGAGCATTTAGGTTGTTGACCACTTGATTGTTGGGTTGTTGTGATGATGGGTTGGCTTGTGTGTTGTTTTAGGTATTGACTTGTGGTTGTTGATACGTTTGTATTTTTGTATTCTGCCTTGGGGCACTAATAATAACTTTAGCATCAATGACACCATCATTAGTGACATTTTTGTTCTTTGCCCACATGCGAGGTTTATCATTATAATTGTTGACAGTCGATTGTCTTGATATGTGGGTGTGCCCCCTTGTGCTATAAGGGCTCTTTCGATGTTGAGCGCCTTAGGAATCAATTGGTCATAGGTTGTTATGTATTACATTTTCAAATGAAAAGACAAGTTCCCTTCAAGGTTGGAGATGATAGTCCCAATTTGTTGTTCTTCTGGCATAGCCCACTTACTCTTGTTGGCCTTGGATCGCCATCATTATAAGAAAGAAGTGAACATTTCTCCCTTGGCTTGTTTTAGGCTGGGCAATTCTTCCAAGCTTACATCCATGCCTATGCTAAATGAATAATTATGTATGAATAAATCCATAATTTCTTGAAATTTTTTAATTCTGGGGGGAAGGCGGGAGAACCATTCCATTGTTGGACCAACCAAACTCTGAGGGAAGAGTTGCATTAGATAAGAATTGTCATATGTAACTTCCATACAGTGTACATGGAATTCCCTGATGTGATCTTTAGGATTGCCAGATCCACGATATTTGTCAAACTTTGGTATCTCAAATCCTTGTGGGAATGGGACCATTGCAATGCTTTTGTCAAATGGATAGGGGCACAAATTACCTTGTTATTTCATTGTCTTTCCTAATTGTATGTCTAGCACTTGTTGTGAGAGAAGTTTAATTTGCGCGGACAAATCATTTTGTGGATCTAGTGGTGGGATGAATGTTTTTTGGGGTGGTATTTTTGCTTGGGTGACGGGTAGGACAATTTGCATGTTTTTGTTCAAGGCATTTGGTGTGTTTGTGGTAGGTTGTTGTAAGTTTTGTTGTGCAATTAATTCTTATTGGTATGCTTGTAGTTGTTGTTGTGCCAACAACACTTGTTTTTGGTCTTGCTGTTGTTGCACCAACAATGTTGGTTGTTGGGCTTGTAGTTGTGTTGCTTGTTGTTGTGCTTGGTATTGTTGCAAAGCTTGCTGATAAGCTTGTTGCTGTAACAAGGTTTGTGCTTGGGCTTGTTGTGCTTGTGCTTGAGCTTGTGCTTGTGCTTGAGCTTGAGCTTGGGCTTGAGCTTGCACTTGTTGTGCGACTTGTGAAACTTGTAGTAAAGCTTGGATAGCCTATTGTGCTTGTTGTACGGCTTTGATGTGCCTATGCTTGTTGCTCAGCTTGTGCGGCTTGTTGCATAGCTTGTTGAGCTTGGAATTATTGGAATGCCATTTGATATGCTTGTTGGGTTGCTTGCAATGTGATGTTGTGTTGATTTTCCATGTTTGGCTTTGGAAGTGGAGGTGGAGGATTTTGTGGAATAGTGTGAGATATGGTGGCAATATTTTGTTGAGGTGGTTGTGCAAGTGCTTGTTGAGTGATGACAAGAGGTTGTGTGGTAGATGGTATGGTTGATGTGCTAGGTCCTTGAGAGACCACATTTTGGAGAATTTGGGGTGTTGTAGATGAGGTGATGATTGGTTGAGAGGTTTGGATTGGTGCCACTTGGTGTTGCAATGTTAGTGGCACGCTTGGAGGATTTGGTATGATTGACATGCTGATTTTATTTGTGATTAATGAATTGATTTAAATTGATTGGTTTTCGATTGGTATGTTAGGTAAAGGGGGTTTCCCTAAACCTTGATTTGGTGTGGATGTTGATGTCAAAAGAGGAAATGATGGGAATATTGGAGGTGTGTTCCCTTGCAAAAGTGAGGATGATGCATTAAAAGTTCCCACTTTTCCAAATAAACCCACTTGTCCTTGTCATATCATGGGGAGAGAGACTTGTGTATCGAGAGAATATGTCGGTGATGCGGCGAAGGTGGATGAATTGTTGCTATCATGGAAAATAAGTGGCACATACAAATGTTTTGGATCTTGTGGGATGGTATTAGGCATACCCAAGATGGTGTTTGTGTCTAAGTTTTGGTTGTTTATAAGGGGATGTGTTTGAAGAGCTTAGAGTAATGGACTCCCCTTGGTGATCA
>VDFB02027354.1:0-43677 GCA_007258455.2 Sequoia sempervirens | reverse complement strand
TGCTTAGATCAAAATTGGAAGGGAGTTTAGCCCCTTCCTTTTCTAATGCTAACATGTATTGTGTGGGATTGAGTCTCATAAATGTGTTGACAATTTTGTGTGTTTTAGGATTTTGGAATAGCTCCAAGATTTCGTCTTGGGACATCCCTTGGTAATTGTTGGTGACATCCTCCACTTGGAAACCTCCCTCTTGAAGATCTTGTAGTAGTTGAGGAAGGTTAAGTGGGGGGTTGTTAGATCCCATGGGGTTGAATTCAGATGTAGTTTGACTCAAGTCACTTGAAGTGGATGTTTCTTTGTTTTGCTCCATATTTTTCCTATTTTGAGATCTTGTTTGGACCATAAAATAAGGATCAAATTTTAGAAATATGGGAGGTGAACCTCTAACTCCTTAGGTTGGTTTAAAATTTAGGCACAAAAGACAATCTAGGATGTTTAGGGATCAAATGAAGGTGATGAGATAAATGAATGATGAATGATATGAGTGATTTGAACTTTTAAGAACTTTGGAGGAATACTAGACTTTAAGACTTTTGGATTGGGTTTGGATTTGATTTGATTTGATTTTGGATACTGAACTTATAAACCCCAAGATGTTAGATGTTACCTTGGCATGAACTTGTTCACGAGGATGATAATTTAACTAAATGTATGAGGAAGGATTCATCCACACACATTTAGTCAAACAAAGTGATTTTTGATTTTGATTTTGAGGATTACCAAAAATCTAGCATGAATGATTTTTCCACGGTTCCAAAAGTTGTTTGTGAGATGAGATTTGATTGATGTTTGGGATGGATGAAGGTGTTGATTTGATCCTAAATGAGCCTAGAGAGACTTTGTTTACAAGACCAAGGTATTGAAGAACATGCTATACCTCTAAAATTTTCAACCCTATAATGTGAGATACTCAAAACATTGGAAAAGACCCAAATTTTGACAATAATAGAATGAATACAAGTTTGGATTATCCTTTGAAGCACGTTTGTAAAAGTTGTAGACCAATCTATGTCTGACTTCGTAAAGTGTTGAAAGATGTTTCTTAAGAGCCTTTGGACTAAGACGCTTATGACGATTAATAGACTTTGGTTTTGGGATTTTGAATTTGTGGGAAATCATTTGAATAAACACATATGTGGGGTTCAATTGTCTTTTATCTTGATTAAATGGATTCTTTTTACCACATCAACACTTCTTGCTTAGCTTTCAAACTAAATGTCTGTCTCAATTCCTTTTCATTCCACAAGGTCCATTATGTGAAAATCAAAGAATCAAGGGAATAGTTTTCCTAGGTTGAATTTAGAGAGAGCAAATTGAGATATGGGCCCATATATTTAAAAGCCTCTAAGGATAGAATCCCTAGGGACAAGCAATAATATGTGAACTTTTCAAGGGTATTTTCTCTTTCCAAAGGGTTTGAAATTTTGATGACTTGTTGAATGTTTCTTTCAAAGTTTTAGATCCAAGCAAAGTATTTAACTGACTCACAAATTGCACAACCCTAGAATAGAAAGGACAATATTTGTTGAGTCGCCACTTTGATTTCTCCAAACACTGAGACAAAGTGAACAACTAGAGATTTGGCGACACTGGCTCCCCTCCACGACACACATTTCTTAAGACCACCAAATCTCAAAATCCTTAAAAGACGGAGATCAAAAGGATTTATTCTGTTTCTACTATGAATAGTACAAATGTGGGGCGGCTTTAGAACACTCGTTCTTGCACCAACAAATAGTAAGGATTTTGGCTTCTAAACAAATTGGTTCTTAGTTCGGGTAATTGAGCACATGCCACCTTGCGAGTGTCCATCAAACCACTAAAGGCTTTAATCAATCCTACTAGGGGCTCTTATACTTTTTATAGTAGTACCCCATTCTGAAAGACACTGTACGGATAAGGCCTACATACCATGAGGACTTGATAGTTTATTCTTATCCATTTATATACCAGCCTGAGTGAAAAACTAGTTGGAGTCACCTTTGAGTTGTTATTAGGTAGGCCCCTCTAAAGGTAACAAAAGAAAGGGAGTACACTTGTAGTTCAACCGCCCAGTTTGCATAAAGCACAAGGAGGGAACACACACAATGTCTCTTTCTCACACTAGCATGATTGTTCAATTTTAAACCCAAATTTGAAATGTGTAGGTAATTTTTTAAACAACCAATGTCACTAAAATGCTTTTGATTCTCAAGATCACTGTGAAGCGTGAGAGAAGTGCATACACATTCAAATGACACAAATTGCAAATATAATTACAAGACAATGAAAGCACAAGTTCATTTTAAGCCTCAAAGCAATGATGAGTTCTTTTTAGAGCACCAAAACTAAGTATGAAGTTGTTTGTTCAATTTTAACCCAAAATCCAAATTCTAGTAAGTTTCTAAGGTTCAATTTTAACCAACTTTGATAAAGCTTGTGTTGTCTATAATTTTTAAGCCCAAAAGTAACTCTAGTTAGTCCTAAAATAGAAATGAAAGATAGAAATATAAGACCTAATCTATTACAATGAGTATTAAAAAATGATTTTAAGTCTCCAACTCAGTTTTCCTCTCTTTCCTGCAAAGGTGATGCTCTACAACTGTCAAATGCGGTGCTGAAAGAAAATGCAATGCTCTATTGAAAAGCAAAGGCGGTGGTCTACAGAGGACAAAGACAGTGAATGTGGCACAATTTCCAAAGCGAAGCTCTGCAGAACCAAAAAGTAAGACAAAAGAAAAAAAGGTCAAATGCGGCTCTATAGCAAAAGTGGTGTGACAGTGACATGCATACGCAGCGTGATGGAGCAAAGGAAACATTTCTAAAAGCGACGCTCTCGAAGTTTGTAAAAGCGATGCTGAAACCTGCAACAAGCTAACATAAGAACATCAAACAATGATTAGTCATGTTAGAAAGCCCAAATCTAATGTTCCCTATGAAATTCTTAGCTAAATTAAGGAGGAAACATGAACATGATAGTAAAAAAACTAAGGAAAACATAAAATCCAAATTGAACTAGCTAAACCTCCATCCCATAGGGGGAGTGGTGCTCCTTTGATGTGGAAAGAAGCCCTTTCCTAGTCCCAATTGATAAGCTTGATGTTTGAAGATGATTCTAAGTGTCAAAATGATGCTAAGTGATGAAAATGAGCTGAAAATGACATGAAGATGGTGATTGCAAACAATGAAAATGACTATAGTGATAATGCTTGAAGTTGTGGATCCGTATTGTGAAAATGATGCCTCTATTTATAGAAGCAAAGGGTTGAAGAATGAGAGGATTTGATGAATGTGGGATAAAATGGGAGCCAATGAGAATGTGCCAAGTGTCACAATTGTATTGGAGGAAGGTGGAGCACATTTTGGGAAATGTGTGAGTGGAGGAGGATGGAAGAGAAGTAAATGAAATTGGTTGAGGATTTGAAAGGTTGTAAGAGGAATTGAATGAATGTTGTTGAGATTTGAGAGGATGTAAGAGAATTTACTGCTTTTGTAAGAGGAGTTATTGAAGATGTGAGAGGTTTTTGAAAACCTTTGGAGGGAAATTGAATGAGAGGTTGTTGAGAGGAACATTCCTTGGAATATGCCCTTGTGATGATAAATAGAGGAAGTAAATAATTAATAGAAATTATTTTCATTTGCAACTTGGTTTGTTGACTATGGATTGATTTAACTCTTGAGGAGTTAAAAGCTGGAAGAATTATTAATGATGATTAGAAATGTAATTTAGGATTAATTAATTGGCATGGATTAGGAGATTGTGACATTTGATTTGATTGATTTAATCAAATGAGAGGATTTAATTAAATGATTTGATTTAATTAAATATGATGAATATTAGTTAGAAGAAGGGTGAACTAATCAATAAATTTAATTATTTGATTAATAGTTGAATTTGCTAAATTTAACTAAATAATGCTGATTATTTAATTAATTGATGAATTTGAGGTGATTTAGGAAGAAACAGTGTTAATTTATTAGAATCAAATGCATAGTATTAATCAGGGCTTTTTCGGTGTCTATAGTAGAACCTTCAATCGATCTACTTATAGCATGCATGAAGGTGATAATAGATCTCATCAGAAGGTGTATGTCTGACAATATTCAGTTATTGGTCTGTTAATGATTTTTATGTGAGTCCATGTTTGAAAATGTTAGGATTTTGCAGGTTTTTTGTGGACCAAATTCTAGTGAGAGTACACAACCATGGAGAGGCTACTACCCACGTGTTTCCAAAGGAGCAGGGGATGTACATGTTTTGAAGCATTTTGGAATGCAAATAACTGGGCCACCTAAGGTGGATTGGAGAAAAGAAACTGAGTAGCAACTCCTTTTATTTCTTCTTGTACAATATATTTCATGATTTAGGCTGCAAATGGGAGGATTATTTCCCTACATGTATTGCTACAAGTATTGAGAAATGGGAGGATTTTCAAGATGCTCTTCCATCACTATTGTAATATTTGTTACTGACTTAGTTTATTTTTTGATGTACAAAAATCATGAGAAATTAATACATGCAAATGTGTATATTCCTTAATATATGCCTCAATTAAATGTGTATATTACATTTAAAGTTAGTTATAATGGTTTATGGTTTACATTTAAAGTTATCTTGAAGGAAAATCATGTGAATTTATGACAAAATCTGAAACATTGTCTTATATTGTACAAAGGCATATTTTCTTGCTCTTCTATAAACCCTAGAACTCCTTCCATCATTATTATTTGACATTAAAACTTGATCAACCCTTCCTTGTTTAGTATTCTTCAACTTGAGGCTAAAGTTTGCATCAGAAGGCTATGAACTCACCTCTCCAATTAATATGTTCCCACTATATCACGGTGATTCTCAACCCTTTTTCTATGTCTCAGGTTATTACATCATCGTGAGACCCCATTTCTATGAGGCATATGCTGCCCCTACCTTGCCAATCCTACTGAATTGGCAAGCCACTGGCTTGCCGATTCGATAGGATTGACAAGGTAGGGGTAGCGTATGCCTCATAGAAATGGGGTCTCATGGTGATTACAATCATTGTGACACCCCATTTATATGAGGCATATGCTGCCCTGTAATCAAATTGTGACACACCATTTATACGAGGCATACACTGCCCCTACCTTATCAAGCCTATTGAATTATCTTATAATCCTTGTGACAACCCATTTATATGAGGCATACGCTGCCCCTACCATGTCAACCCTATCGAATTAGCAAGCTAGTGATCTCACTCACTAGCTTTCCAATTCGGTAGGGTTAACAAGGTAGGGGTAGCACATGCCTCATAGAAATGGGGGGTCATAGTGATTTACATCACTGTAAGACCCCATTTCTATGAGGTGTACGTTGCCCCTATCTTGTCAACCCTACTGAATTGGCAAGCTAGTGAGCTTGGAAAGCTAGCTAGCTCACTAGCTTGCCAATTCAATAGGGTTGACAAGGTAGGGGCAGCATATGCTTCATAGAAATGGAGTCTCACGATGATGTATGGGCACCATTTTTAACCTAAAAATTCATGGATTTTTTCCTATATTCCGATTCCCAAGTCTGTTTGGGTTTTTTTGGTATATATTTGTTAAATCTAATGTATTTTGGGTTGGTCTAGGAGCCATTTTTGGGTTGTTATTCCTCAGCAATTCCTTCATTAAAAAAACTTATGAGTGTAGCTTGTTTTAGGAGGGAAAAGACTTGTATTTTGATGCATGGGAAAGTTGATTTAGTGACAGATTTTCACACAAATTTCTTCATGTATGTAAGTATCTTGCAAAGTGACTTGTTTTCATTTTCCCTATCACATTTGTTGATATGGATTTAATAGATGATTAAAGAGATATGCGACAGTGTCTTAATTCATTGCAATGTTTTGTGATGCTCTTCTCATTTTTTTCATGTGGATGGTTGTAGTTCTATTAGGATTATTAAAGAATGTTTGTTGTGAGAGATGAGATAAATACATCATGATGAAGATGCTCATTCAAATCCTTTATGCATTCATTCCATACACTTCTTTCTCCCTTATAAATCAGTGACCCTATTTCCCAATGGAGAAGGTATCAGTCTAATTGGTAAAGGCTAACACACATTTAATAGATTGAAAACCATTCTTCTTGTCATCTCCATGAGAATGCATGTAACACCTTCCCTCTTACCCCTGTGTATTTAGAGTTAAGTGGATTCATTTGTTGGAGGATATATTGTTGTTATCATTTGTAGTGCAGGTTAAGAGTAGGATAAAATCAACTCTATTAGAGGTCCTTTTGTGGCTAATTCCTCTTCACTTAGTGACAAGATTAGGAGTCAAGGGAGTGAGTTGGGTCTAGACACCATTTTTATTTGTTCATCTAGTTTACATACCTCTAGGATATCCCTCCTAAGTTTAATTGAGCTCAAAGTGTAGGAGATAAGACCCACTCTTGTTTAGTTGGCCTTAATCCATTCATTACTTGATGAAAATTTGCTTCTCAACCTCCTTGTTGACACCCATGGCCTAGGTCGTTGATGTAATGTTTCAAAGTAGTGGATTACAGTGAGTTTGTGCACCAACAAAACTGACACCATTGTCAAGGATATATTATTGGTGGGTTAAAATTTTGTTGAAGACTCTGCTGGTTGGTGAACCCAAAATTGATTTGCAGCCTTGAAGAATGTTTGATTCTAGGTTTTCCTCATCATTAAGGTGACAAATTTACTGATAGAACAAAAGGATGTGCTGCTGTAGTTATGTCATGGTACTGTTGGTGCTTTCAATGCCTCAAATTTCATGTGCAGTAGATGGGATTTAAAGCTACATTGTTTTCTTTCCATCCTTATGAGTGTTGCTTACTGTCACGTTGAAGACATCAAATCTATTTGTTTATATTTTTTTCCTACATGTTTATACCTTATCAATCATGGCTTCTTGGCAATATGGCAGCCTTAGGGAAGAGTCTATATATGAGTCATCTTGTAATTCAAGCCTTAGGTATCATGTTGATAATGAAAATTTTAGTCCTTACATGGTTGATCCATCATGCATGTCTGATTGCTCTTCACATTGTGATTCCATACACCAAGATCAAACTCCATTGCATGTTCTTGATGAAATCACTAGGGAGCAAGAGTTGCTTCAAAGGAAAATTGAACTTGTTGAAGAGCAAGAGAGAGTCAAAAAACAAATTGCAATGCTTGAAGCCAACTTACTATCCAATACATAAATTAAACCCAAATCTACCTGTATACATCTAAAAATGGCTCGAAGTTAAATACATATTTATATTTATTTAATCTTTATTTCTTCTATCAATAAAGAAATTATTTATTTATTTATTTGATTCATATTCATCAAATTCATCTAATAATTAAATAAAACCAATTTATTTAATTAAAGTGGAAACAAAAGCTCTCAGTCTGCACTTTCTGTTGCTTCAGGTATCTGGATTTGAAACCATGATTTCCGACACTGTAAGTGACTTTTTGTGGATATAGGGAGATGTCTTCAACAAGTTTGCAACCTATTATTCAATGATTTCCAAGCCTTCAAGGTACCTAAATTCGCAACCACACAAGGAAATAAAGAGAAATGTTGAATGTTAAGGAATGGGGGTTTGCCTTGGTCAAACCCCTTTTAGGTAATTAAACCTAATGAAGAAATAAGATGAAGCATGAACATGAAATGAAGGAATTAGAAACTTTCCATAATGATAGATCTTGAATTTTTGCAACAATGGATGAAGAATCTGCCCTTGAGTGCCTTAGAAAGTTATCTTGATGACTTAGAATGCTAAAACCTTAGATTGCTTGAATTGAGATGGATGATGAATGAATGATGATTGAATTATGAATGAATAATTAATTAGGGTTTAAAATTTTTTTTATATAGGAAATCCACCTAAAATGCCCATTAATTTGATCCCTAAGGCCGACATGGAGGAAAGTTAAACTTAAAACCCAATTTTTCCCGCTCAAACCTCAAAAATGGCCCAAATGGGACTAAGTCACCAAGTTGGGAGACTTAGTCCCACTTGGATGGGACTCATTCACCAAGATGGGAAACTTAGTCCCACAGGGGCTCTTTTGCCAACTGAGATGTCAGGGAGTGAAGAAATCAAGTTTATATATTGATTTTATCGGGTCTTTGATCAAATTATGCCTTAGGATGCACAATATGGGGTCATAGGGGCCTATTAATAATGATGTAAAGGATAATTAAGGCTAGGGACACAAAGTTCAATGTGAAAGTGTGATTAAATACACTTTACAACATTAAAATGAGTTCCACGTACCCTAGAAAGGCACAACATCCAATGTGAATGTGTAAAACACATTACAACACTGGATTATAATTAGGTTTAATTTACAAGCCTTCTAAATTAATGTGGGAATGTAATTAAATACATTTTATAACATTGAATTAGGGAAAAATAGGTCCATTAGACTTAAATGCTTAATAAAAGTCTAGAAAAGTGTGAAATTCACTTTTTACAAGACATTGATAAATGCATTTTATTCAGTTTGCAAGGGTCCAAGACTTAATGTGGATGTGTAAAACACCCCACAGTACTAGATCAAGATGACATTAAGTCCCATTTATCATTAATTATTCCCATATCAAGCAAGAAATATTTTTTTTCTACGCAAAAATTTCCCTCATCCTAACCAATCCAATCCTCACTATACATGTCACAAGACCAATTCTCCAACCGTTGATCTTGTGCCATGTGCATGCATAGTTCCTTAGCCTATAAAAGGAAGCTCATCACCTCCATTTTTAACATGCCCAAGAGCTATCATACTTACATGCTACTGAAATCTCATATCAATTATCCAAAAGTGTGGCTTTGTAAAACCATCATCATTATCATAGCATTAGCATTATCATTATCATTGCATTCTCATTATCATTATCATTGCATTCTCATTAGCATAGCATAACAATCTCCATAGCATTGTAGTTGTAGCTACTTCATTGTAGAATCATATCCTCATCTCCATCTTAGCATCATCAATAGCTTCATCAATCTCATATCCATAACTTGCATTGTAGAAACAATTCACATTACATATCAAAATCTACCACAAAATCCATTCTACTTATAACAGTCTTGGAAAACAAGGAAGTGCTATTCTAAGAGAATCATTATCATCAAGAACAAGATAAAAAGCGATAGGAGACCCCATTTCTATGAGGCATACACTGCACCTACCTTTTCAAGCTTGCTGAATTGGTAAGCTAGTGAGCTCACTAGCTTTCCAATTCGATAGGGTTGACAAGGTAGGGGCAGCGTATGCCTCATAGGAATGGGGACTCACGATGATGTGTGAGTCCCCATTTCTATGAGGCATATGCTGCCCCTACCTTGTATGTTACATCACTGTGAGTCCCCATTTCTATGAGGCATACACTGCCCCTACCTTGTCAACCCTGTTACATGACCGTGAGTCCCCATTTCTATGAGGCATATGCTGCCCCTACCTTGTCAACCCTACCGAATTCATCGTGAGTCCCCATTTCTATGAGGCATACACTACCCCTACCTTGTCAACCCTACCAAATTGGCAAGCTAGTGAGCTCACTAGCTTGCCAATTCGGTAGGGTTGACAAGGTAGGGGCAGCATATTCCTCATAGAAATGGGGTCTCATGGTGATGTACATCATCGTGAGACCCTATTTCTATGAGGCATACACTGTCGCTACCTTGTCATCTACTCTATCAAGCTAAAGTTTAATGGGATAGCATCTTTTCCCATCTCAAATAAATCTATAAATCTATCCTTCCAGTCGATTGAGATAACAAATAAGTGAGTAGGTAGAACAAATAGAATATTTGTAATGTACAAGACATCCAATAGAATGATGGGAATGTAATATTATTTATATCAATATATGAAAGTTGATAATGACCACATAATATATTATGAATGTGATATCATTTTTGTTTAGAGTTATTCTTTTATCTTGTTTGATTTTGTAACAGATTAATCTCTAATATCTCTCCTACTAGTGAGTTTGGTGTATAGATACAACACCTAGAGAACACTCAAGGCACAAAACTTTGATTTGTGATTCCCCACTTTACTTTTTAACATAGAGGTTGGTACATTTTTCTTACTCAAAATATTTGAGATGTAAGTTCAAGCATAGTTATTTTATTGACACCTATCTCATAATTGATTGGTGTACCAAGCTTATTTTTGGTAGCATCCACTTCGATAGTGTTTAAGGGTTCCAAATATCCCTTATAGACATAATTTTCTCCTAATTAAAGGAATTAAATCTCTTGAAAAGGCATGGAATGAATAATATTCATTTTTTGAGTAAAGGGTCTTCCTAATAATAGGTTGTACCTTATGTCCTTGTCAATTATATGAAATATCATTGAGACCATTTTGTGTCTAGGAGAATTTAGAAGTATGATTTTCTTGACAACTATAGCATTGAGGTTATCATAAACTTTTAGGGTATCCCTTTAGGCTATGATATTCATATTCTCATACACCATTATGGCTCTTTGAGAGTGAGAAAGGAACTATATTCATATTCTCATACCCCATTATAACTCTTTGAGAGTGTAATAACCATTGATGGTTACTAATCATTCTTTTTCTTCTTTTATTCTCTCCCTATTATAACTAGCACCAATTGACTAACTTATTATAAAAACTTCATTTATTAAAATGAATCAACCTAATGATTATATCAATATCAATATAGCATACATTTTATTCAAATAAACACTTGTAATGAGATTTACTCAAATTTTGAAATTTATTTCTACCCTCAAACATTTGTAATTCATGCAACATAATCCATTAACAATCCAAATTACAAAAGGGCAGAAATATTTGATGGCCTATTACCCAGATACCGTGTTAGTTACAGACATTCTGTCTGAGGCATCAGGATCATGTAGGGCACCTCTACAATAAATTTTCTCAGTTTTTGTTATCTCAAAGTCATTTTTCCATGGTGTTTAATTTTGACTTGATGGAAAAAGTGTCAATTTCAAGCAATGTAAAGTTGCAAAGTGGTGCAACTTTCATTCTGCAACTCGTGTGACCAAACACACTATTCCAATGTGTTTGTATGGGTATGTTTACGTTAGAAATGGTCCTCTTTCACACCCAAACATGCCAAATTGCTTTGAGCTACGTTCAATCGGCTCGATCCCTAAAGGGTCCAAAGTGTAAAAGGGAAACAATCTTTGAAAGACTATTACTCAAAAACTATGATGCTTACGAACTCTCCACTTAAGCCTACGGGATCAAATTGGACCTTTCTATAATAACCTCTCTTGGTTTTTATTATCTTAGAGTTATTTTTTCGTGGTGTCCAATTTTCACTTGATGGAAAAAGTGTCAAATGCAAGCAGTGTAAAGTTGTAAAGTGGTGCAACTTTCATTCTGCAACTCATGTGACCAAACAGATCATTCCAACACATATGGATGGGTACATTTATGCTAGGAATGGTCCTCTTTTGTATCCAAACACGTCAAATCGCTTTGAGCTACATTCAATTGACTGAATCCCTTATGAGTCTGAAGTGCAAAATGACTGCAGTCTTTAGCATGCTGTTACTCAGACACCGTGACGCTTAGAAATTTCTCATATGAGTCTATGGGATTGCGTTGGGCCCCTCTACAATAACCTCTCTCTATTTTTTCTATATTAGAGGTCTTTTCCTGTGGTGGTAAATTTTCACTTGGGGAAAAGTTGTCAAATGCAAGTAGTTGAAAGTTGCAAAGTGGTGCAACTTTCGTTCTGCAACTCGTGTGACCAAACAGATTGTTCCAACACGTCTGGATGGGTATTTATATTCTAGACATGGTCCTCTTTCACACCCAAACACGCCGAATCGCTCTGAGCTACATTCAACTAGTTGAATCCCTTATGAGTTCAAAGTGTAAAATGGTTGCAATCTTCAGCATACTGTTACTCAAACATCGTGATGCTTAGAAAATTTTTGTCTGAGCCAATGGGATCACTTTGGGTTGCTCTACAATAACCTCTCTCAATTTTTTCTATCTCGGAGGCCTTTTCTCGTGGTGAAAAATTTTCGCTTGGGGAAAAAGTTGTCAAATGCAAGTAGTTGAAAGTTGCAAAGTGGTGCAACTTTCGTTCTGCAACTCATGTGACCAAACAAACTATTTCGACGTGTTTGGGTAGGTATGTTTATGTTAGAAATGGTCTTTTTTTCACCCAAACACTCTGAATCGCTTTGAGCTACATTCAACCGACATAATCCCTTAAGAGTCCAAAGTGCAAAATGACTGTAAACTTCAACATATTGTTACTCGAATACCATGATGCTTAAATTTTTTTTGCTTGATCCTATGGGTTCATGTTAGGCCCCTCTACAATAACCTCTCTCAATTTTCGCTATCTCAGAGGTATTTTTCCATGGTGGCAAATTTTCACTTGGGGAAAAAGTTGTCAAATGCAAGTAGTTAAAAGTTGTAAAGTGGTGCAACTTTCATTCTACAACTCGTGTGACCAAACGAACTATTTTGACACATTCGGGTGGTTACGTTTATGCTAGACATGGTCCTCTTTCACACCCAAATGCGCTGAATCGTTCTGAGCTACATTCAACCGACAAAATCCCTTAAGAGTCCAAACTACAAAATGGCTACAAACTTCAACATATTGTTACTCAGATACCGTGATGCTTAGAAACTTCTCGTCTAATGTTATGGGATCATGTTGGGCCCCTCTACAATAACCTCTCTTGGTTTTTGCTATCTCAGAGGTATTTTTTTTGGTGGAGATTTTTCACTTGGGGAAAAAGTTGTCAAATACAAGTAGTTGAAAGTTACAAAGTGCTACAACTTTTTTTTTGCAACTTGTGTGACCAAACGAACTATTCTAACATGTCCGGGTGGGTACGTTTACGCTAGGAATGGTCCTTTTTTGCACCCAAACACGCGGAATCACTTCGAGCTACATTCAACCAACAAAATTCCTTAAGAGTCGAAAGTGAAAAATGACTACAAACTTTATCATGTTGTTACTTGGATACCGTGATGCTTGAAAACTTCTTGTCTAAGCTTATGGGATCGCGTTGGACCCCTCTACAATAACCTCTCTCGGTTTTCGCTATCTCAAAGGCCTTTCCCTGTGGTGGCGAATTTTTGCTTGGGAAAAAATTTGTCAAATGCAGGTAGTTGAAAGTTGTAAAGTGGTGCAACTTTCATTCTACAACTAGGCATGGTACTCTTTTTCACCCAAACACGTTGAATCACTCCGAACTACATTCAATTGACCCTTAAGAGTCCAAAGTGTAAAATGGTTGCAAACTTCAACATGTTGTTACTCGAATACCATGATGCTTAAAAACTTCTTGTTTGAGCCTATGGGTTTGCATTAAGCCTCTCTACAATAACCTCTCCCAATTTTCATTATCTCAGAGGCGTTCTCCTGTGGTGGTGAATTTTTGTTTGGGAAAAAAGTTGTCAAATGCAAGTAGTTGAAAGTTGCAAAGTGGTGCAACTTTTATTTTGCAACTTGTGTGACCAAAAAAACTATTCCAAAGAATTTGGGTGGATACATTTATATTAGGTATGGTCCTCTTTCACACCCTAATAGGCTGAATCACTTCGAGCTACATTCAACTGACAAAATTCCTTAAGAGTCTAAAGTGCAAAAATGGTTGCAAACTTTAGTATGTTGTTATTCGAATACCATGATGCTTAGAAACTTCTAGTCTGAGCCTATGAGATTTTGGTGGACCCCTCTACAATAACCTCTCTCAATTTTTGCTATCTCAGAGGTTTTTTCTTGTGATGGCGAATTTTCACTTAGGGAAAAAGTTGTCAAATGCAAGTAGTTGAAAGTTGCAAAGTGGTGCAACTTTCGTTCTACAACTTGTGTGACAAAATTAACTATTTTGACATGTCCGGGTGGGTGCATTTATGCTAGTCATGGTCATTTTTCACATCCAAACACATAAAATCGATATGAACTACATTCAATTGGCAGAATCCCTTAAGAGTTTAAAGTGCAAAATGACTGCAAACTTCATCATGTTGTTACTTGGATACTGTGACGCTTAGAAACTTCTCATTTGAGCCTATGGGATCACGTTGGGCCCCTCTACAATAAAGTCTTTCAGTTTTTGCTATCTTAGAGGCCTTTTCTCGTGGTGAAAAATTTTTACTTGGGAAAAAAGTTGTCAAATACAAGTAGTTGAAAGTTGCAAAATGGCGCAACTTTCGTTTTGCAACTTGTGTGACCAAATGAACTACTCTGACGCATGTGGATGGGTAATTTTACACTAGGCATGGTCCTCTTTCACACCCAAACATGCCAAATCGCTCTGAGCTACA
The DNA here is from genome assembly GCA_007258455.2 of Sequoia sempervirens. Taxonomy (NCBI): domain Eukaryota; kingdom Viridiplantae; phylum Streptophyta; class Pinopsida; order Cupressales; family Cupressaceae; genus Sequoia; species Sequoia sempervirens. The sequence goes on along the minus strand of VDFB02027354.1, from coordinate 29,393 downwards.
TTCAACTGGCATAATCCCTTAAGAGTCCAAAGTGCAAAATGATTGCAAACTTCATCATGCTGGTACTCAGATACCGTGATGGTTAGAAAATTCTCGTCTAAGCTTATGGGTTCACGTTGGGCCCCTCTACAATAACCTCTCTTGATTTTCTTTATCTCAAAGGTGTTTTCCCGTGGTGGTGAATTTTTTCTTGGAAAAAAAATATGTCAAATGCAATTAGTTGAAAGTTAAAAAGTGGTGCAACTTTTGTTTTGCAACTTGTGTGACCAAAAAAACTATTTTGATGCATTTGGGTGGGTATGTTTACACTAGGCACAATCCTCTTTTATACCCAAACATGCTGAATTGCTTCGAGCTACATTCAACCGGTAGAATTCTTTAAGAGTTCCAAGTGCAAAATGGTTGCAAACTTCAACATGTTGTTACTCAAATACTATGATGGTTAGAAACTTATCGTCTACGCCTATGGGTTCATGTTGAGCCCCTATACAATAACCTCTCTCGATTTTCACTATATCGGAGGTGTTTTCTCATGTGGTGAATTTTCACTTGGAGAAAAAGTTGTCAAATGCAAGTAGTTGAAAGTTACAAAGTGGTGCAACTTTCATTCTACAACTCGTGTGACTAAATAAAATATTTTGATGTGTCTAAGTGAGTATGTTTACGTTAGGAATGGTCCTCTTTCGCACCCAAACATGCAAAATTGCTCCAAGCTACATTCAATTGACAAAATCCCTTAAGAGTCCAAAGTGCAAAATAACTATAAATTTTAGCATGTTGTTACTAAGATACTGTGACACTTAGAAACTTCTTGTCTAAGCCTTGGGATTCTGTTGGGCCCCTCTACAATAACCTCTCTCAATTTTCACTATCTCAGATGTCTTTTCCTGTAGTGGCAAATTTTCACTTGGGGAAAAAGTTGTCAAATGCAAGTAGTTGAAAGTTGCAAAGTGGTGCAAATTTTGTTCTGCAACTCGTGTGACCAAATGAACTATTCTGACGCATCTAAGTGGGTACGTTTATGCTAAGTGTAGTCCTCTTTCACACCCAAACATGCTGAATCACTCTGAACTACATTCAACCAGCAAAATTCTTTAAGAGTCTAAAGTGCAAAATGACCGCAAGCTTTAACATGTTGTTACTCAGATACCGTGATGCTTAGAAACTTCTCACCTTAGCCTATGGGTTCACATTGGGCCCCTCTACAATAAACTCTCTATGTTTTTTTTATCTCGGAGGAATCTTCCCATGGTGGTGATTTTTCACTTGGGGAAAAAGTTGTCAAATGCAAGTAGAGCAAAGTTGCAAAGTGGTGCAACTTTTGTTTTGCAACTCATGTGACCAAACGAACTGTTCCAACGGGTCTGGGTGGTTACGTTTATGCTAGGAATAGTCTTCTTTCACACCTAAACATGTGGAATTTCTCTGAGTTACGTTCAACTAACTGAATCTGTTAAGAGTCTGAACTATAGTTGTTGTCACCAAATAGTGCACCCTTGCTGAGATGCAAAACTCAACCTACTAGTGAAACATTGGATCCAGATATTCAATATCCATGACGTATGGTTTTTTGTGATCTAGAGTTATAAAACATGATGTGGTAGTAGTTATAGGACCATGTTTCTTAATGATTTGTCATGTTATTTCACTCATAGAAAATGAAAGGAGTTTTTTTTAACTTATTTAAATGATGGATATGGGAGAAATGTGATAACTGCACATGGGTGATGCATCCAAAAATCAAGCTTATATTGTTGTTCATACACATAATATCTTTAGAATATCATTAGAAATGACCTGTGCATTGATTTCATTTAATGAGATGTCAAGTGTTGTGATATTAGCAGATGCAAAAAAATTTTGTTGGTTGGATCAACAACTATCATGTGTTTTGATGCACATTCATACAAGTTCATAGAGGTATATATATATGCCCATGAGGTTTGAAACATCCACTCTTTCTATAGATGCAAATGCAATGATTGTTAAGCTTTAGAATAAGAACCATTAGTTGTTGGATGCCAGCCTCAACCATGAATTAAAAGCAATACATTTTGCTATGATATTTTTTTATGGGAAGGAGCTCTTACAGTTCATTTGAAACCTTTTGGTGTTAAAGTCCTTGCCACTAGACAACAATAGAACTCAAGAATCATGGAGCATACATGCAAATACATGAAATATACACATGAATCATGAAGAATACACATGAACACATGAATTATACATTGGAAGCATGAAGGATACATGTGAACACACACAATATACGTGAAGTATACACGTAATAAGTGAAACATACATGTGAATAAGTGAGGCACAAGTAATTGAAGCATTGCAAATGATACAAAACACCAAGAATGAAGCTTATTTACACAATACACATTAGATGGGGCTTATTGAGCAATCAACAGTAATTAATTAAGCATTATATGTAAACAAAATCCATGCCTACAACATTCAAGCATATAATTTACACAATACGCATGATAACATCATTCAAGAATGGCAGTAAAAAAATAAGATTTTCTTTAATAAAAAATTTGTAAGGCTATACAATGATATATATTGATAAAATTATATACAATATATCCAAAAAAACCATACATACTTAGTAAAAAAGAGCCATATGGACATAAAATGTCACATAGATATCAATAGTACAAAACATATGTTCCAAAATGCCACATAAGCATACAAAAAATGACCCAAATGCATAGTCATTTCCCTCTAGGGGAAGGAAAAAAGATCCCGTGTTGCCTTAGAAATTCGGTTGGATGGAGTGCTTGTTGGTTCTCTTGTCTTTTGGACATGCTCACTAGACTTCCTCTCTAAATTCTTCTTGGGCTGCACTTGATACAATAAAAAGTATAGATGTTAATACATAGAAATTGAATTATAGAATGACATATAATAAAATATAGTCACTTACCGCATACAAATAATTATCATGCACATTTACAACATTACCATGTCCATGATTTGGAGTGACACCCATGTGTAGCAACCATCAAGATAGAAATTAAACTACATAAAAAGTATCATGAAAAATTTCTATAATAGACCATAAAAGAGAAAATATAATGTCAAATCGACTAATCTGTTGCATACCTCTCTCAATGGATCAAAACTAGCTATTGTTGCAGTAACTCCATGGTCCATCGTGCCACCAACATCACCAGGACTGTCTGATGTCAACAATTACAAATGAAACAACATATCTAACAATAATATAAATAAGTTCAGGTAGTTCCTTTATAACTGTCATAAATGAAGAGTAAATGGTTGGCTTCAGTTGAGACTACAGTATAGTGCTTATAGATCACAGAATGGTGAAGGTACTAAGTCCACTGGGATAGTCCAAACTCTTGCAAATGCCAAAGTTTAGTGCTCGTTGAGATTCGTATTGCATATGTTGATGAACTAATGTTAATGAGGGCATGCTATCAACATACTAATAATGACACAATGAAGTTCACATGAATGAAGTGAGGATTAATATGTTACTAGTAGCTTTCAAAGGGATAATGGAACATACAATGAATTAGGACATGTTTAGGGTCTTACTATAGTACATGAAGTTGGTTGTTGAGGTGTGCAATAGTAATGGAGAAGACAACTTTGGTCAATAATGAGTGGAAGGAAAGATTTCTTCTAACAATGTATATGATAAAATTTGGATGGAGGTGTTATAGCATAGAAGGGATAAAGAGACAAGACCAACATGGGATAATGGAACATATGGTGGAATAATAGAGGGTACAATCTGATGGGAGTCGAATGTGATAATGGAACATGGGATGGACTAGAATAGATTAATGGAATGGGCTAGGATCAAATAACAAAATATAGCGTGAACTATTAGAGGTTAATGGGATGGGAATAGGAGGGAATAAAGGAATATAGGGTGAATTAGGGAAAGATAGTGGGACAAGGCCAAGAGGGGATAATGGAACATAAGGTGAAATAAGAGAGGGTGATGGGATGGGAATAGAAGGGGTTAATGGAACATAGGATGGACTAGTATAGATTGATGGGATGGGCTAGGATGGGATAACAAAATTTAGGGTGGACAATTAGAGGTTAATGGGATGCAATTAGTAGGGAATAATGCAACATAGGGTGAATTAGGAGGTGTCTAGGGTTTGAATATAGTACATGAAGTGCGAACTTGACCTATGTGTAGTAATAATAGAGAAGAGTTATCTACAATGAAATGTGGATAAAGACGGTATAACATAGAATGGATAAAGGAACATAGGGTTTAACATAGGGGATCATGGAACATCTAGGGTGAAATAATAATGGGTGCAATAAGATGGGAGTAGAAGGGAATAATGACACATAAGATGGACTAGAAGATATTAGTGGGATGGGCTAGGAGGGGATCATGGAAAATAGGGTGAAATATTAAATGTTAATGGGATGGGATTAGGAAGGAATAAAAGAACAAAAATTGAATTAAGAGAAGATAATGTGACACGATCAAGGAATACACATGCAATATTTGTGTTTCTCATCAATTTTTTAGATTTGTATATGTAAAATTAAGAAAACTAGCTAACATTGTTTTACAATACCATTAATAAATAAAGGCTACTTGAGTGTAAGTTGTTTGAGGAAATGAATTGTGAGGTGTGGAGGTCAAAGGTCCACTAGGAAACTGTTTGACATCCAAAGCATGTTATGAGACAAACATTCAAATATAACATTCAAATGTTCAAATGCAATAATAATATCTTTAATACTAGTTGCATACCTGTGGACTCAACGTCGAGAACGAAAAAGGGTCTCTAGGAATGGAGCACGTCTCATGAACACTCTGACCCTAAAATTTTATCATGTTGAAATTATACAAATTTTGTTATTCTTAAATTTCAAAATATAATTTAATAAACAAAATTAAATGAACTTGCTGAATTTTACCTGAGTATCAATGTTGTATGTATTATTCAACAATTCATCTGTAATAGCCATCACATCTGTAGCTGATGTAGGTTGTGTAGCTGCATCCCGAACACTTTGATAATCGTATGTACAAACAACACCACAAGCGCCGCAATGGTGGGGTGGAGCTTGGGGCCTACACGTCTCCTCCACATCAGGCTCTACTAGAGGCCTCACACATTGTATAATGGTCTGGGTGAGCAAGCTAATAGACTCCAGCGTGTCCACCTCTACACTGTCCTTAACAATGGAAGGAATGGTGACATGCTCCACCATGGGTTTGGCCAAGGGTCTTGGTGCCAACTATGGATTATGTTGTGCAACAAGTCTATCATGTGTGGAGCCCCCACCTCTACCCTAAAAGTCTAAGATGTCCAAATAATTTAGCATCTTATTGAGGACAAACTCACAATAGAGTTTCCTCAAAAAGTATTGTGGCACCTCATGGTTATTGCATGGAGCTTGGTCAAATACCATCCACCACCACTCCCAAAATTTATTTTTAATTAATTCATGGTGGCACCAATGGATGGGGAACCTCCTGCATGCATGAGACAAAGGTGCGTTGGTTCTCAGGTTTGTAAATAGGGCACACAAGTTTGCTTTGCTAATTTTTTATTTTTTCACATCTGCATATGACAAACCACTAGCATAAAATTGTCTCATCTCATGCCTCTTATTTGACCAAAAATTTATTTTCTCGCTCATTTCTCCTACATGAGATACAATTGACTTCAATGATTCAACAATCCATCTCCTATAAGGGTGGGTTTCAGCATGCTCGATTAATCTTCCAATTAATTGTTCAATGTCTCTTTTATTGTTTTCAATTTGATTTAGAATATTTTCTTGTGTTCCTAAAGGATGCCTATAAATTGATGGAGGGGTTTCAGGTTGTTCTTGTATAGAAGGCTCTTTGTGAGGGGGTGATTGTGAATTCTCAATGTTTAGAGGTGGAGATTCATTCCCTGAGAATTAGAACAAAGTTTTATTAGAAAAACCTATTTCAATCTACATTCTAAATCAAATTTGAAATAAAAATAATAAAAATACATACCTCTTTGCAATCTTCGACCTCTTTGATGTGTTAGCAGTATTCTTGTGAAGAATTGCAAGCTAAGAGTGCAACAAATGGATGAGTTTTGGCGAGCGCGAGTTGCAGAGCTCAAATCCTCCAAGCCAAGCCATGGGTTGAAATGAAAATCAGGTTTGAAATGCATTTTGAGCTTTTAATTTACTTTTGCATTTGGTGCATGCCAAATGGCGTGCGCCAAATGCTCAATTTGGATGTTTTTTTGTGAATTTTTTCAATTTGGCATCAAAATTGTGTCATAGATTGGTGCACTTACCCATCCTAGTTTTATTTCTTTAGGTAAGGGGATGAATGTTGCTCGACGAGATTGGATCATCTTCAACATTCAATCTTGATCTTCTACCATTGCAAAAGACTCACCATTGAGGGGGGTTGCATGGTCTCTCTTCTCTTTTATATTTTTTTCCTTGCATGAGGTTTTGTCCCTCTCATTCATTATTAAGAGCATTTTGCATTTCATCTCTCTTTTGGGGAGGAGTTTTGTCCCATTGGGTTTTCTCTTTTTCTCTGTTTGTGAGAGATTGTATTTGCATATGTACATGGGTACCTAACATAGTCTCATTATCGAGACCCATCTTTGTATCATTTGCATAGTAATCTACTCCATAAATTTGTACTTAAATGAGTGTTGGTGTAAATAGGTGTTTTACATATCTAGGTCCTATTTACATGTTAAGCCCACTTAGGTCATAGTTGCTTTTTCTAGAAGTCTTAGTTGTCTAGATAAGATAGATTATCCTATCTTATCTTATTAGTTGTCTAGATATGATCTTATCTAATCCTATCTCACATCTTTGCTTTTACAAGCAAGGCATCATTTGTACACCATTAAAAATTCAGTTGATTCAGTCCAATTCCACCATAATCTTGAGTATTGCATATGGCCATAATCTTCCATCTATTATTGCAATTTCATGTTCTTGCTTTTCCCTCTTGTAAAAGGTTGTTTTTGGTTTTTGTAGGTGATTCTGAAGGCTTGAGTCCCTCAATGACTCTAACACTCATTTTATACCAAGGCAATGATTTATTCTAATGTGCTTATGCAAATCCAAGTGTAATCCAACAAAGTTGCACTTGAGGTAACACATATTTAGACATTTTTGGATCATTGTATCAATGTCTTATGCACTGGTGCTATAGTTCCTTTGACTCTCGCCTTTAGTTGAGGTCATTCTTTACCTCATGGGCGTTTATTAGGGATGTAATCAATTTGCTCATGGGTGATTATGATGCACATTCCCATACATCCTAGCCTCCTATGAGAAGAGCTCGGGACCAATCTTAGCAAGGGTCTCAACCTGCTCTCCACCACTTTGCTTCTCCTCAAGCCCCTAGTCATGGATTTAGTGGTTGACTTGGCACTAGCAAATTCCCTTGCCTCACTCTTGCTATATTGTTTGTTCGTTACACTCAACCTCTTGATGAAAAAGAAGAAGATGATGATGGCAATGATGATTGTGAACTGTTTGTTGACACTTCAAACCTCATTACTATATTGGTAAATCAGGGGATCAAGATCCCCCTCCTCCTCTAGCTAGTACATTAGCTCTTATTGGGTGATGACCTATTTATTTGTTTATTTCCAAATTTTTATTTTTTCAATCCATGCTTTTTTTTAAATATGTAAAATATTATTCTATAAATAAAATAAAGATACTTATTAAAAAATCTCTACTCAAGACAATAAAACTTAACAATAGAAAAACACCACTATGAAATTATAAATGATCTTCTTGCACTCTTTATCTAACGATTCAACTAAATCCCACTAAATATTCTCTAAATTTCCTTAGGTGTGTACCCATTGCACCCCAAAGGTGTAGGTGCCATTACAATATGGGGTAGTCGCAGCTCACGATGATATTTTCCAAAAAAAAATATCAAAGAAATCAGACCTATTTTCCACTCTCTACGGATTGCGCGAAGTTGGCCCTGGCGACTACTGGTACGTTTACGTTTACCCTAGTTATAATATGATTCCTGAATGCTAATCGCCTTTGACATATTGCTGCCCTTGATGCTATTTCAAGTATTTTTATCGGGTCCTCTAAGGACTGACCAAGCCCATCTAGTACGGTATCAAAATTCGTAAGGGTTTCGCATTCCAGGTATTGAACTTTAAGCTTTTGCAGGTGCGGGAGCAGCAGCCTCCATGGGGATTTACAAAAGGTTAATTATAGAATTGGCTAACCATGCCTCCTCTTCATCATCAATCTTGCCCTCTATTAGGGCTCGAGAGCCGTGGATGATATTCAGGCGGGGCATGCGCGAGGTTACATGTCGCAGGCGGCACTGGACGCGGCGGCAGAGCGGCGTGCCAGAAAACGCGCTCTCCGCGTAGACCCTCCCATGAGCGCCCTGCAGCTCAACTGCTACGGCCCCCCCAAACCACACAATCCCAACATGCCCGAGCCCATCAACGTCCTCTTGGGGGACTGCCTTAGCCTCCACAACCGCCTACAATCGCTCAGCCGCTTCGGCAAACTTGACGAAGCCCTGGTCGCTGCTCGCCAGGCGCAGTACTCTCGTATCCGCCCCACAATTTTCACCTACAACTCTCTCCTCGGCCATTGTCACCGCGCTGGAATGTACGAGAAGGTCTTCAATCTCTTCGCTTTCATGCGCCAAGCCAGGGTCATACCCAACGTGGTTACCTACAACATAGTGCTTGACAGCCACGCTGAGATACTCGACATGGAAAAGTCTTTCACCATGTTGCAGATGATCTATGATGCCAAAATGACACCCAGTACGGTGACCTTTAAGCACTTGATGACTGCTCATTTTAGACTTGGGAAATACGAGGATGTCATGAGGCTTTTCAGGGAAATGCTGAGAAAGTGCTATGGGGCTGATCCACCGACATATGCAGCTATGATTGAAGGTTTTGTGAAGGGCGGGGCAATGGACCAAGCTACGGAGCTGTATATGGAAATGAGAAAGAGAGGTTCCATTTTTAGTGAGCCAGTGTTTTGTAATTTAATTAGAGGTTATATTGCTGCTGGGAGAGTTCAGGAGGCCCTCGATGTTTTTGATTTTGTACCCGAAAAGGTCGAACAAACCGTAATGTCGAGTAATGCTGTGATAGAAGGGTACTGCAACGCTGATAGAATTAATGATGCCCTCGATTTTTTTGAGATGCTTCGGGAGAAAAAATTGAGCCGCGATGCACTGTCCGTTGCATATTTGATGGACTGGTATATTGAGCACGGAAATTTACAGGAGGCTGAGAAGCTTTTCAAGTCGGTTTGTTGTTTTGATTTTTGGTTTTGCTCATATATTTTTGGTCATTCACTAAATGGTAGGTTAGTTTAATCATTCTCGTAAAAACTAATAAATTTCGCCAAAGCTATAAATTTAGAAGCTGGATAACATGTGTAGAAGCTCTTGGTCGGAAGTAGAAAACTAGAAAATTTGTTGTGTAAAATTTACCTTCAAGTTCCTCAACTTTTTAAAACTTCTTAGGTTAGCTGATCAAGGCTTATTTTGATTAGAGAATAATGGTTAAGTACTCTCTAAAATTTTTAAAAATAAAAATTCAGGTCAACTTCTGCATGTTTTAAATTTCTGATTTGGACAATTAAAAATATGTAAACATTAAAATCTATCAAAGTTTGTTGGTTTGGTGTTACTGTTTTATTGATTTGCTACACGTTCTGTGGCATCATTAAATTTTAGATTCTGCTAGTTATCATTAAATAATACGCTTTTTAATTATCATTGTAAAAGTTATAAAATTGCGGATATAATTTTAAAGTTACTCGATTATTAATGTTAGATCACCTGATCTTTTGTTGAGATTATTTTATAACTTCTCATTTTTGAACCAGGGATATGTATATTACTTTACTTATCGACATTTTATTTCCACTCTACTCTTCCGGCCAAATTAGATGCTGGGCCTTTTCATTAGAAAAGAATTGAAAAATATCGTTGATTCCAGGAATTAAACTTATCAAATGTAGCTCTTTCTATTTTTTAAAAGTAGCGGCAAGATTATAAATTCTCAAAAAATTCAACCTAGAATTGGTTAATATTTTATGATTTGATGTCTTCGAAAATAGTTTCACCTTGTTATAAATTTTGTTTAGATCCCTTAGAGCACATTTAACGTAAATCAAATTGAAAACCCAACATGTAGCGAAGTTACAATTAGAATATGTCCAAATTGATGAGATTAGCCATATTTGCAAGTGATTATAGAAACTGTTTTCTTTATCAGTTATTGTAGTAATTCATTTATATCTGATGTCATATGAAATAAGTGGGACAATTAACTGTATAAAACTATAAACAAATTTGCAACCCTGTGGCATTAATGAGTTCCATGCTTTAGGTCAATGGGCGACAAGGGATGTTCTCCAGCTGCTGTGGCATACAATACTCTTTTCGATGCATATTTCAAGCAAGGCATGTATGTGGAGATAGAAAAACTGTTGCAGGAGATGTTAGATCAGCGATGTGAGCTAGATTCAGTAACTTACGATACATTGATAGATGGATTTGTCAAAGTTGGCAAGTTGGATGAATCCTTAAAAGTTTTCAGAAGAGTGAAAGAAGCTGGCTTTAAGCCAGGAATTGCTAGTTATAACAAATTGTTTGGTCACTTGTGCAATGAAGAGAAGCTTGATGAAGCTAGTAGGATTTTTCAGGGGATGGTGGATGGAGGACAGAACCCTGATGTTGAAACATATGATATATTAACATAGACATTTAGCAGAGAAGGGAGAGATGAAGAGATAAAAATCTATTTTCAGAACCTTTCAGAGAAGACCAAACTGAGTGAGGAGCTTGTGGCTCGTATCAGATTGCAGGGATCCAAGACAGAAACACAGGCACCTTATGCGTGCACTAAAGACAATAAAAACTTGGAAGTTGCTGTGTAAGATAATTGCAAGTGGTATGAGATTTAGGAAGGATATAGCATGTTGGATCAGCTTTGCAGAGAACTCTGGATCATATAATGTTCTAGCAAGTACCTTGTAAAACTAGAAGCTTCTAGGCAGGTTGGTACAGGGTTAGAAGAGGTATACATTGACAGATGCAATCTTGCAGTGCAACCTAATTGAATCAGGCACTATGATTTTATTGCGTATGAGTGGAATGCAACTTGTAATCCAAACGTTTATGTAGGTTAATAAGTTTTCACTTATTAACCTAAACAAAATTTTGAAAGCAAATATAAGCTAGTTTCTTAATTATATTTCTATTTTGTTGTTTCTCATCCTTTTTTAGTTTTTGGAAATTTCTTTTGAGATATCAGATGTCAACTATTGGATCAGTCTCGAATAATCTGAAGAGTGCAATTTTACCTGCATCATAGAGGTATTTGTAAATGACAATTTACCGTGGTAAAGAGATCAACTTCTTGAAATAGTTGGTTGAAGAGCTATCAAATAATAATCAAGCTTAAACAAAAAAATAACTCAGTTACAATTCTTCTACCTTGGTAAATAACTTCAAATTTGCATTTTATGATTGTGTAAATAGCTGGAAACATTCATAGTTGCAGCATTTATCTTGCTTGAAATATGATTAATGAGGACATAAATTATAATTTCAAAGGAGGTTAATAGCTATAAGTTGTATCACTAATCCTTACCGCTACTGGAAGAATCAATGTTCCAGTCAGTGTTGAATACTCTTAGAGAGTTGAGTCCTATATGAGTCGATGGCTGAAGAATAAAAGGTGAATGTTTTCAGGATTCGTAGTTGGTACAAACTTAAGTGTTGCTTAATAGAAATCGAAAGGAATATGTATTCAATCCACTTGGCCATAATGTGAACTCGTGGAATAATGGAACGTTATAGCATCCGTTTTGCTAAAAGATAACCACAAGATTACATGTTTATCCTCGATAAACTTAGCCCTTTGCATCAAGGGAAAGTTGTGTTCCATTCATCAGAATGGATATTGATGTTCTTTCTTATTTAGTTTAGATCTCTACCTAGAAAGTATGGTATGTTGCTGATTTACTTCATATACATTTTTTCTTCCTAAAATGGGGCAAATTTCAAATTGTGTAGTTATTCCATGTTATTCCATTAAATGTATAACAAGTGTATATGAGTGGCATTATTAGTAAATTAAAGTTATAAAACATAAAGAGCTGAAATTTATAAATGATACCAGTGAAAGTAAAACTACAATATAGAAAAGCATGCATAGTTAATGTTCTTGTGCCAATCCTCATGCAGGTCTTCTTACATAGTAAATGGTGAATATTACTTAAAGTGATCTTGGTGAGGATGAACACTAACACAAGGTTGTCTATCTCATATCATGTAGTGTTTAGTTATGGATGGATATATTATTAGTTCCTACCAAGGAAACTCGAGGACGTGTCCCCCATCACACCCCCCCTAAAATGTCTCGTCCCTGTAATTGGGACGTCTTGGGTACTGGGGATGGCTGGGGGACGGTACCCTAGCGTCTCCTTTTTTTTTGCAAAATCATGGGGAATGCTTTCGGACCTCAAGGGACGGTCAAAGGGAAAGGGGGATGGCTAATCGTCCTAGGAACGATCAACCGTCCGGAGAACGACTAGGGGACTCTTAAGCCGTCCCTCGATCGTTCCAGGGATGGTCAGCCATACCCCACGTCAAAGCAAGTTTTTTTTTTTAAAAGAATATTTTTAAAAAAGGAAAAGCCTCGATCGTTCTCAGGAATGACTAGGTGATGCTTGAGTCGTCCCTCGATCGTCCCAGGGACGATTGATCGTTCCCCACGTCAAAGAAAGTTAAAAAAAAAAAAAAACTCTTAAAAAAAAGGAAAAGCCTTGATGACTTGGCTATTGTGGGCCCCATCATTATTTGCTATCTTATGAGGAAAAAACACTCATTTCATTCATCTGTGCATTTTTTTGTGAAGGAGAGAAAGAGCAACCAAGGTTTTGAAGTTGCAGCCATTGAAGGAGGAAGAACAATAGTTTGAAGGAGAAGAGGTTGAAGCTAGTGCTGTTGGGAGTGCAAATCCACCAAAGAGGTATGCATTTGTTTTCCTTTTTTTTTGACATTTTTTTTGCAAAATATCAAGCATACATATGCATCGTCGGGTTTCCCTGCTAGGAACTAATAATATATCCATCTATAACTAAACACTACATGACATGAGATAGATGACCTTGTGTGATTGTCCCGTCCTATACTCATGACGTCTCAGGTACAGGGGGATGGTCCCCCGACATCCCCTTTTTTTTGCAAAATCGTGGGAAACTTTTATGAACCTTAGGGGATGGTCAAAGGGAAAGGGGGATGGCTAATCATCCTGAGAACGACTGACTGATCAGGGGGCGCCTGAGCTATCCCTCGTTCTCCTAGGGACAGCCGGTCGTTCCCCACGTCAAAACAAGTTTTTTTTTTTAAAAGGAAAAGCCCTGATGACTTGGCTATTGTGGGCCCCATCATTATTTGCTATTTTATGAGGGAAAAAGACTCCTCATTTCATTCATTTGTGCATTCGTTTGTGAAGGGGAGAAAGAGAAACCAAGGGTTTGAAGTTGCAACCAAGGAAGAACAATAGTTTGAATGAGAAGAAGAGGTTGAAACTAGTGCTGTTGGAGTGCAAATCTACCAAAGAGGTATGCATTTTCTTTCCTTCTTTTTTTTAACATTTTTTTTGCAAAATCTCAAGCATACTGTTGATGGGTGTTTTTACACACTTTCTCAACACAGGTAATGTGTAGGTGCACTACCTCTCTTGAAACGAAATCTCCAACTGCAAGTTGTTGAAAATCTCCTCAAGGTCTACCGGGTGTCAGGTCATGACTTGCATGGAACTCCTCAGTTGATTTTGATGTGATTTTGCTGGTAATCACAGGGTGGACTTATGTAGCTGGATGCAAGGTGGATCTTCAAATCTGAAGTTTCTAAGATGAGAAATGAAGTGTACTTTACTGTAGGTTCAAACAACAATCTAAAACTTTGATGTTTTCTTCAAGTTTGGCTTTACACTGTGCAATGAACCTTAGCACATGCTACTTCTTAAAAGAAAGGAAAAAGAGCAGGGAAAGGGGAAGGTTCCTGGATCTACAACTAACTGTGAACAGTGATCATGGAGGTTCTGCTATGGACAACTCCCTTCAAATAGGATTCCACTTAACCAAGAGATCTACAGTATTGCGAAATCTGTGCTATCTTCAAAGGTCTGCAAATATTTTACCATTCATCCACCATTTACATGTATGAATAAAGATAAAGATTCAAAGAACAACTTTAAATTTCAGCCCAGGCTAACTTTGCAAGGCCATTTACCAATTGCAAACAGCAAAAAGTATGGGCTGGAAGGCATCAACACAGCATAAATTTCTACAATCATAGAACAACATGACTAAAGTCTATCAAAGCAAGGATACAACTAATTAAAACAACAATGTGAATCTAACTAAAACATCTAACAATGGAGATTGAACTATGAAACATGTGAAGAAATTAGAAAATACACCAATTCAATATATTATAAATTTCAGTAGCATGTCTTTACAACAACTCAACTCTCTTTCAAATGAGAGGAGATCCCCTATTTATAGTGCCCAAAAAGTTAAATGAATGGCCAAAATTGATTTTCATTGTGTGGCCAAGATTCATTACAAAATAGGGTTTCACCTACCCCCAAATATATTACAATTTAAAAAAAACATTCTTGTCCCCTTCCCTATTTTGCTTTTTAGTGACAACACTGTAGCATTTTGTCTCTTGTTGACTGCTCTTTTGCTGTAGCTATTCCTTCAAGAGCTCTTCATTGATAATAGGGTTGCCCTCCTGTTTCTTTAAAGTTGCATATTCCATGAATTTTAGAATGACTAGTCGAAGCTTGTCTACCTCAATGATCTCATACCACAACATCTCGTAACTCCATTCTTTTGCATTCTTGTCAAGCTTCTTCCAGTCTTCATCATACTTTACGCCTTGATCCTTGAACAACTCTGACTGGGCAAAAGCATGGGTGGCAAAACTCATGAATTCCACTGTTATTTCATTGGACATCTCGTCCTCCATCTTCTTTTGAAAATAAGGCTTTATCTTCTTTGGATCCATCTGCACTGTGGGCATGCCATACTCTGTCATCAGCTTCAGATATTGGGCGCAGTCTGCCCTAACTTCCTTGACCCATTCAATGTTTGGATTCACCTTATCCATTATTTGTTCCAACCTTTCCTTTCTGTTATTGAAATCCCGTCTCCACACGTCCATCAGCCAGTGATTGTCGTTTTGAACGCGAGCTCCTTTTCCCATGTGGCCTTTGGTAACCAGAGGATGGCCTTAATCTTCAGACAGGTGGAGTCGTATGTTGCAGGGAAGTCAGTGCAGAGCCTCTTCGTACTCTCCAAAGATTGCTGTAGATCCAAGAACTTGTTGGTTGTTCGAATAACCCGACTAATACCCATGTTCCCAACGTATAGGACCTGTCGGAACCAGTTCTCTATAGTCTTGTCCAAGTTCTTTCTTTTCTCCAATTTGTCAATTTTCTCTTTGAACAATAGTTGGGGTGGAGCCGCAGATGTGGTAGGCATGTCATCCACCGAAGACCATTGTTGGATGTAATCCGTCAAGGTGGCCACCTGTTCTTTGAGCTCGTCCTTTGAGACCTTGTCCTACTTTATCAGGTGCACCACTATAGCCACTGACTCCTCAAGATGTCCCGCATTCTTCTCTCTGGTAGTAGTCCCCAAGTTGATGGTGAAAATGTTGTAGCTTACACCAGCTTGGCCTACCACGGGCGTTGCTATCTGTGCAGGTCGGGACCCGGAAGCATCCATTGTTATCTTGGATCTCACTTTAGGCCTTTCTCTTTTCTGGTTGAGCTTTGTGCTCAGGCCAGGATAGCCTCTAGCCTCGCCCTTGGATCCTTAAGAGCGGGAGCCTTCTTCTCAAGCTGCCTCTCCAACCACTCGGGCATGACCACTCTTCTTTTGATGGCTCTTGGTCGCCTTCGCCCTCCCCTGTTAGGCCTTCCGTTTGTGCACCTTTCATCTTGGTGCTGTCTCCTTCTTCATCAGAATCTAGGATGAAAGTGAGGCGTTTGACGAGAGGTTTAGTAATCAATTGCCCTCGGGGATTTTCTTCTACCTCGCTTTCCTTTTCCTTTATTTCTTCCATCTGTTCGCCCTTGTGCATGTATTCCTCGGTTTGGTCCCCTTCTCTGTTTTCTTCTTCGGTAAGAGGAGGTGGCACAATCTCCAGCTGTTTTTCCTCTGCAGGGATTTCTACATTTTCTGCTATTCTATCGCCCTCCTGTCCTTCCCTGGGAGGTGACCTTTCTGCCTCTTCTTCATCGTGTTTCAGCTACCGGGCCATCTCTTCTTCAAGATCGTCATCAAAGGTCGGTACGATGACCTTACCACCGACATTCTCCTCCTCATCTCCACTTTCGGAAGAACCCGTTCTTTCCTCTTCGTAGGCCACCCTATCAATCGTCCGGTGTTCATACTCCGGGTGCTCATGGTACTTGTCGGCTTCATCTTCAAATGGCTTCGAGGCTTCTTGCTCCCATCTCTCCCACTCCTCGGAGATTAACATGGTGGCCTCCATAGCTAGTGGTCCTGCCGGAGGCTGCGAAGGTTTAGCAGTAGCGAGGACCTGCGCTAAGGCCGCCTGAAGAGTGGGGTCCATAAGGATCTGGGAGAGCTCAGAAGGGAGATTCTGCATGTGTTTCGAAAAGGCCTCAGGCAAGGAGGGAGCGGGCAATGGCACCGTCACTGTGGCTAATGGGAGTGATGTAGTAGGTGACATGGTAGCGGAGGAAAGAGGGGTAGTTACGGTGGAGGAAGAGTCAATCACTATTACAGACTCGACCGGAGGTGAAGGGGCAAGATGGACTGAGATGTCTACTGCCAGCGGGGATGTGGCGACCACGGTCAGGGAGGCAGATGATGGGGCAGTCGAGACAAGGAGAGCTGAAAGAGGTTCTAACTGATCTATCCTTTCTTCCTCACCCTCTTGGATTACGGGCTGCTTTGTGGTGCCCCTTGTTCACTTGAGCTTTTTAGAAGGTGAGCCTCCTGAATCTTTCCTTGTGTATACTTTGGGATCCAGAGACTGCTCCGTTTCCATTTCTTTCCTCTTCTTAGATCTGGTGATCGGAGGAGATTTGGATGTCCCACCCGTTGAAGTCGTGGTGGTGACATCTTCAGCGGCGCTGAGCTCACTCTTTAGCCCTTCATACATTAGGACCACTCCTTGTTGCTTTAGCTCGACCACTTGCCTTTTAACCCATTCTTCAGTTTGGGCCATGATGGGTTTGGTCACAATGTCAAGGTCATCGACCTCCTATTCATCCCAATCAATTGCGGGCAGTGGTAAATTGGCAACTGCATTATACCGGGGATCCATGACAGTGCCTTCATCTTCCTCAACTTGATCCGGTATAGGGAATAGTTGCACCTTTTTTACGAAGTATGCAATGATTTTCATGTAGTGTTTGGTGCACACCTCTTTGTCATCTTGGCAGTTTGCCCAAAAATCCTCAACATGATGCAAGTGGGCGTATTCCAGTCCCAGCGCCTTTCTTATGTGCCCATACAGGTCCATCCGTGGGCGAGGAGTGTGTAGTTGGAAGTGGTATTCCGCTAGTTCCTTTTCTGAGTTCGCAGCGCACTGGGAAGTTTGCAATTTGTACATGCCTCGACCGAGGGTCAAGGGATAAGAGACCCCTGCCAAATACTTGCTGCTGAGGATGGTGTGCACATGTTGTAGCTGCCGAGAGAGTTCCAATAGTACAATCCGGTCATTGGGGTACCGGGGTAGCTTGTTCGACCTTTCAGTGAAACCCTGGGCACGAATGTAGGTAAACTTGGGGAATTGAAGGAACAAGAAAGTGTACTACTTTAGGAATGCTCACGCACTGTGAGAGATCTTCCTCTCATAATCCCCTCCAAGTAGTCGGATGACGTGACCAATGAAGGCATCATTGACCCTACAATATTCCTTCTTAAAATTTCTGAATTAGAGCTGGGGATGTCTGTCATAGAGTTTCAATCTTCGCCCTGGCTCCTCATCAGGGGCTACAAACAACCCACTATACTGCCTTTGTTCTGCCAAGGAATAGACCAGATAGGAGGTCATGTAAAATTTGGAGCTCTTCTTCACATTCATAAAATGCTCATGGAAGCAGTCGCTTATCATACCTCCCCAGTAGAATGAGGCCTTCATGGTGGCATCCTCGTTCCCACGGAGGATCTGCTCAACAAAGTAAACTATCCATTCTTGAAAGAATGCAGCGGTGGGCAGGCCCATTACCCGGCTCAGCATGGTGACTAGATCATGGTAGTCCTCGTGGAAATCATTGCGGAAGAGTTCCTGGGGAACCTTCGCAGTGCTATCCCTTTTCTGCTTGAGCCAACGCTAATTTATCAGTCTCTTGCAGTGCATCGGGTTTTCGTCCCATGCCGCCTTGCATTCCTCTATGGTGGGCGTTTCCATCTCTTCAAAGGTAGGAATGTGGAAGGTCTTTGTAATGCCCTTGGTCGACATGTCAGCTAGAATATTGCCATCTCTATCCACAATGGTTCTTGTCTCGGATTGGCCTGCCGACAGGCCATGACTAGCTCAGGGTCAATGAGAGATGGGGGGAAACCCGTAGCTTTTGCAATTCCGCTCTGCCTGATTAATCTGGCATTGTCAGTCTTCGGGTGAATTCTGACCTTTGCGTAAACTCATCAATATTGACTTAGCCAATATTGGTGTTTGTGATTTCTTTCTAGTTCGTGGTGATTTTTGATCATAGAGGTTCACCCTGGAACTGAAACTTCACCTAGTCCTTATCCTCTTTCCCACGAGGAGTCTTTCCTGATTTATTTCCATTGTCCTTCTCTGCAGTCCCCCGAGGGCCCTACACCCAATTCCATATATCCTGCAAGCATGGACACAATGAGTACAACCGATTATAAAGGCATGAGCATTAGTCAAAATCCAATTTAGACAATATATGATTGATGAAATCAAATGTTTACTTCAAGATACCATTAGCCATTTACTGGAGGAACCTCAGACAATTCGGGCCTGGAGGGCCAAACTTCCCTGGCAGAAATACTGTTTTCGAGAGGTGAACAGGGTAGTGTGATCTGGATGATTTCCCGACTTCGAATTTTGGTGGTTTGAGGGGCCCTTGTTGAAAAGGACCAGATTTAAGCACGTGGGTTGAGGTTAGATTTCAAATTTGGGGTTATTTGGATCGTTTTAGGAGCATCCAGAGGTACAAGGCCGAAAAGACATCAAGGGTTCGCTGCTTGACATAGTAGGCCAAAAATAGAGTTTCGGGGCCCAAAAGGGTAAAGGACGGTTGGTGGTTTGGGTCTGAGAAGGCGGAAAGCTGCTGATGTTATGCTGTTTCAGGATAGAAATTCGGGAATGAAAATCTAGATGGAGTGGCCCAACGGACCGGACCTGGTGTCAAGCTTGGATGTCCTCTTTTCCGTGTGAAGTTTCTCTCGGCGAGCAGGAGGGCGAAGCTCGGAGGTCGGAAAGGTGGGCGTGCTTCTCCCTTTTGAACCGGCGAAGGTGGGACAGAATCCCGGGTGCCGGAGCCCGACGAGGGCGAGGACGTTTAAAGTTCATTGTTGGGTCCCCCGCGGCGAACGAGGGCTCGGGGTCCGGGAGGTGGAAAGTCATCATTGGATGGCTGTTTTGACAGGGCAAAGCCACGACGAAAGTCCGCGGATGGAGGTCCGCAGATCAGGACCCAACGAGAAGTTTTGTTGGTCATCTTTGCGAGTTTTGCACCGGACGGTGAAAAGCATGGCGGGGCCCGGATCTTGGGCGGACGAGGTTTGCCCGCCGTTTGGAACGGTGAAAGCTTAGCGGAATTCCAGACATTGAAGTCCGGGGTTTTGGGCCCAGGAAGGCGAAACGGAGGCCAATTTCAAAGTTTGCAAACCTTTGACAGCGATTGAATGACGGAGGCTCGAGGGGTTCGAGCCCGAAAGGGAAATTTTTCGTTTTGGAAAAATATGTTTCTTTTCATAAGTTTGGCGGCGGCATAAGGGTTCGGGCCCGGAGGGCTTGAATTCCCTGTATGAAGAACGACGACGGCGAATGAAGGTTTCAGATCGACCCTACGGGATGCTTGGGAGGTTTTCAAAGATCTTAATACATGGGTTTTGTGTGTTTTATCACGTTTTAGTGAATTAAATCAGTTTTAACCCGTGTTATTCATCATTTTAGGTGCAAAATTAAAAAATCCTCGGGAGGGCGGACGACAAACCTACCTGGGAAGCCCGATGAAGGAGATTGCGAAATCCACTAAGGATCCGCAGATGAAGGCAGCAGGCGCGAGGGTGGCAATCGACGAAAATAGTGAACTCCTTAGCCAAGTGCTCTGACCTCCTTTGCAATCCTGACAAGTAAAAATGACAGGTTGGGGCCTGATATTTATACCCCCCCTCTGCCATTAATGGATTCATTTAATGCAGGTACGACCGGAAGGTTGGTTGGTGAGTTTGAAAATCGCGGTCGGCGGTGGGAGGTCCGAGGTCTTGGGACCGAGAAGGCGTGAGGCAGCGGCTGCCTTAAAATTTGTTTTACAAACTGCGAGTGAAGGGGATCCCGAGGCCTGAAGGGCGGGAGGATGTCGTAGGTTCGCCATTTGGAAAATTCAGTTCGGGAACCATCGGCAGCGACGGGGAACTCAGGGTCCGGAGGGCGGAGTTCCATTCGTAGTTCGCCGTTGGGAACGACGAAGTCCTCAAGGAATTCTGGACGCGGAAGTTTGGATGGTCGGGCTCAGAATCCTTGAAAGCCGCTCAAATTTTCAAAGTTTTAACCGTCGGCAAAGAGGGAGCCGGGATCCAAAGTTCGGGAAGGCGAAAACCTTTAGCCATTTGAAACGACGAACATAAGGGGGAAACCCGGCGGCGCAGACCCGGCAGGCCTCAAGGCCGCTGGCAGAGGCAAACTGCCAAGGAGACTTCGTAGGGCACCAAGACCTAGCCAAATGGAGGGGATTAAACACGGTCAACTGAAGATGAGACTTTGGGGGTACGTTGACCATTTAGGACACCAAAAATGAGGGCACGCAAAATGAGGCGGTGACAAAAATAACCCAGCAAGGTGAAAGAAAAGAGGGTCCCCGTTCCGAACGGGGCGTGTGTGTTGAGGGCACAACACGTACAATGTTTGATTTTTTAATTTTTTTTTTGCATTTTTCAGTTGAAATTTGCATTTAAAATATAAAAAACATGAGCAACAGTGTGGGTGGGAGTGATAGTGGAGAGCAAACAAACCCATACCATTGCCATTCAATAGTCATGGAATGCTATGCAAAGCACCCTTTAAACAAAAAAAATCTTTCCTTCAATATGTTACACCCGTGGGCTAAAGTCAAAAAAATTCAAGGGGTAGTAGGGTGTGGTTTTGCCATGTTTGTGAAAAAGAATTTAGGGGCAACTACACAAGTGTAAGGTCTCATTTTTTGGGTGAGGTGGGCCATGGAGTTAGAATGTGTCCCGAGTTAAAAGACGATGAAGCAATAGAGTGCGAAAGATTGCCAATGGAGTTGGCTGGGGTTCAAGGTGGGTCATCTTCTTTTCCAAGTGCGCAATCAACTATGCCTATGCCTTCCATGATTGGTAGTAGTGAAGTTGCCACAAGAGGAAAGAGGAAGGTGAGTGGTAGTGGGAAGGGAGCTTCAATTAAGTCTACGTTTAATAACCAAGCACGAGAAGCCATTGAATCTTCCATTGCCAATTTTCTTTTTCCCATGCCATCCCATTTCATCTGGCCTGTTCATCTTATTTCAAACAAATGGTTAAAGATATAGCCACTATTGGTCCTTCATTCATACCCCTTGAACATCATAAGCTACACACCACTCTCTTAGACAAAGAGTACTCCAAAGTTAATGTGTTAATAGAGGATATGAGACAAATGTTGATGAGGATGAGGTGCTCTACAGTGATGGATGGGTGGACTAATGTTAGACATTAGCCACTCATCAATGCCATAGTCACATGCCTTGCTGGTTCTTATTTTCTTAGAGCCATAGATTGTTTGGGAAGACGTAAGGATGCAAAATTCCAGTTTTCCATTTTGAGAGATGCCATAGAGGAAGTTGGGGCTGCTAATGTGGTGTAGATGATAATTGATTCAACACATGTGTGCAAATGGGCTGGTTTGATGGTGGAGGGTACTTATAGGCACATGTTTTGGACCCCATGTGTTCATGCATTGCAAGACATAGGGAAGTTGGATTGGGTGAAGCAAACGGTGGCAAAAGTTAGAGATATTCAAATGTTCATTTACAATCACCACACCTCACTTGCTCTCTTTAGATCGTTTTCAAAGAAAGAGTTTCTCAAACCCGTTGAGACAAGGTATGCCACTTCATTTTGTTTCACTTTCAATTTTTCAAAATTTGAAACTTCAAAGTTCAAACATTTCAGTTTGTTCATAATTTGATTTTGTTTTAATGAATCGTTGAATCAATGAATGAATGTAGATATGCCACATACTTCATCTTGTTGGAGAGGATGCTTGAGGTGCATGAGCCTCTACAATTGATGATGGTCAATGTAGAGTGGACTAGATGGCCTAATTTAAGTTCTGCTCAAGGAAAGACCATCAAATAAAAGATCCTCAATTATGATTGGTCCAATGTGAGGTAAGACATTAGATTGCTGTTTTTCTTATTAAATTTTTGATTTTAATATTTTACTTTTATTGTTCAATGTTCCAACTTTTGAAGTTTCTAACATGTCAATTAATTATTTTGAACTTTTTGTTTGCATTTTGCAGATATATTTGCTCCTTCATCTCGTCTATTGTAGATGTCATCTGATATGCTAATATAGACTCCTAGTCTTGGAGAGATATATGGGACATTTGACAGTATGCTTGGGAAGATCAAGCAAACAATTTTGGCAAAGGATCCCACTTCAGATTTATAAGAGCAACACATTAGGCCCATTGTGACGTGGAGGTGGAATACAATGAACACCCCGCTTCATATGGTTGCCTTTGCTTTAAATCCCAAATGGTATGCACCAAGGGATGGTAGGGTGCCTCCATGTGATGACCTTGAGGTTTTATATGGTTTCAGATGGGCCATTGATAAAATGTATTCAACAAAGAAAGCTTCACTATTTCAGACACAATTCTTAGACTTTGTAAATCTTCATGGCCCAAACTTGAGTAAACCATAGGCGAGGTTGGATAGAGCTATATCAGCTCAAACAGACCCTATTGGATGGTGGACATGGCATGGGAGGGATACACTGTAGTTGAAGACACTTGCTACTCGCCTTTTTGCACAGGTTACCAATTCCTCTGCTGCAGAGAGGAATTGGTCCACATATAGCTTTATCCATTCCCTCAAGAGGAATAGACTTACCTCTAGACGAGCAGAGAAGCTAGTAGTCGTTCATAGTGCTCTTCCACTTTAGGATCGACAAACTCTGGAGTGTCGATAGACTCTAGCTCTATGGTGAGATATTGATCCCAAGGACATGGCCTAGGTAGATGAGGGGGAGATAGTTGAGGGTTTGGTTGGGGTTCCGTTGGTTGAGGCCGTGGTGGACCATCGTTGTGGCAGTGACTTAGAGGATGAATTTGATTTTGATGCAGTTATGAGAGATTCTGCAGTTTATGGGCATCAGTGCTATTGCTCTTTGTTTATTGTATTTTGATTTTAAAATCATACTTTAAAACTATATGGCAACAATGTAGCCTTTGGGCATTTTGATATAAGTTTATAAATTATAACTTGGAGGTTGTTTCATGATTCATGCTAATTTTGAATTTTGAATGTGTATTGAGTATTGACAAATAATGTTGAACACAAATGTTATATGTTAAGGTTCTATAATGTATATTATGCATGCCTTATCCATGTTTTCATATAAATATTTAGAATTTCCCTATTTATTTATAATTTTCCCTATATTTTGTACAGTCCTCCCCTCTTCGTCCCCAAATTTGGCCTTATAATTTGGAAACTTGGGGACTTGTCCCGTCGTCCTTGTCCCAGAAACTTGGGGTAACACTGGTTCCTAGTGATCTTCTGTATGCAATAAATGATAATATAACTTAACAGTGATATTGTTGAGGATGAAAACTATACACAAGGTCGTCTATCTCATGTCATGTTAGTGTTTAGTTATGGATGAATATATTATTAGTTTGTAGTGATAGATGCCAACCAATTAAAAGCACTTATTTTTGAAGTACTAATTTCAATATTGTTCACCTAAATGTAAACATGAAAAATTCTTGACCATAAAGTTTTTAAACATAATTTGTTGGATTGCTACTGACTAATTTTCTTAGTCTTATTTAGAACCTTAACATTAGTCGAGAATGTTAGAGTAATAGGTTAATTATTTAATTAATTTAATCTTGTTAATTAATTAAGTCACCTTTACTTTATTTTTCACTTAAGCTAAATTTAGGCCCAATTAATTATTAATTATTAATTACTCACCTTTATGGTTTTGATCTCCTTTCATAAGGATTGATCTCTTTGTAATTATCCAATTCTTGTTTTATGCATTTTTGCTTCACGGGCAAGCAGAGCACTATTCTTGTGTTTTTGGTATCTCTTTTATGTGACAGGGTATTTGCTTGCAGGTGTTCACTGGGTTCTATGAGGTTGTACTTCTCAACTTCAACATGGTATCAGAGCTTTAGATCTGTCGCTTTCTATTCATTTTTTGAGGGATCATGTCCTGAAAGTGACGTTTTTGTGCATCTTGAGTCAAATTGGACCTCACCATTGCGTCCGGAACACTTGAATCAGTCAAGATTGACCTTTGTTTCGTCAAATTTGGATTCACGGTGTCAGATCTGTGAGGGTTTCAAGTTTATGAAGGTTTTTAGATCTAGAGCATACCTGTAATTTTGGAGCATTTTGATCCCAAATAGACCTCACCATCGTGTTCAGAGCACCCAAAAACCCCAAAATCGACTATCAAATCATCGAAATCAGACACAGTGACTCTGAAAGGCAATTTTTTTCCATTTTTGGGTCGTACGGCCTGGTACGACACACAATCTGAGAAAAATAATTAAAAAAACCAGTGATGAAGGGAACCACCGTTAGTTAACCACTAGCGGTTAATGCTAGCTGCTAGCCAAACTGCCAAGCTTAACCCCCAAACTCTTTTAGAGTAGTTTTGGTATTTTGGTCATAACTTTTGCATACAAACTTGGATTTTTGAAAACGAGATATCGTCAGAAAGCTGGTTTCGGGCACTATCCAATGGTCTAAGTTTGATTTTCTGTTTTTTTTCTTTTTAATGTTTTTTTCGGCCTCTGAAGTTTGAAGTAGCTGTTTTTAGTCTGGGAGGCATAACTTTTGACTCTGGACTCCGTTTTTCGCCATTCTCGCGGCATCGGAAAGCTGAATCCGCCCTCTACACAGATCTCAGACCTGATTTTTTTAAAAATTTTACTAGGTATTTGAATTTTTTGTCAGATCTCAACTTTTGCTTTCTTGGCTATTTTGTTGGGAAACGTGTAATTCAGACTTTTTTTTTTTAGATCAAAGAGATTTTTTTTTTGTATTTAGAGTATATACTATTGTTTTCATCATGGATTCACATAATATTGTATCCCTTACTCCATTCAACTACTTTGGTTGGAAAAAATAAATGGAGATTCATTTGATGCACAAAGGGTTGTACAGGGTGACCATGGGTACAAAAGTTGAACCTACAGGTGTTACTGAAAAGAGAAAGTGGTTTAATAGGTGTGATGAAGATTTTGGTACTTTATGGTTATCTATTTCTCCTGATCTTCTTTTCCATATTGAGTCTTGCACTACACCCCATCAGATCTAGACTACTCTGGAGTCTTTGTTTGGGAAGCAAGATACTATGAGAGGGTTTTAGTTGGAGAATGAGCTTATTGGCTTAAATCCTAGGGATTTTGATAGCATATAGGAGTTCTTCACAAAGCTTAAGTCTCTCAGATTGCAACTTTCACAGTGTGGTGTTCAGAAGGAAGACTCTCAGTTGATATTGTCCATTCTTTCTAAGCTTGGACCAAATTATTCAGTTTTTGTATCTACCTTTTATGCCACTAGGGATGCTCTTGGTACTAGGTTTACTATGCCTTCCTTTGATAATTTTTCTTCTTCTCTCACTCGGGAGCAGGCCAAGTTGGCTAGCATGGGCAAGTTGAAACCTTCTACATTACAGGCACTTATTGCATCACAGGAGCCCAAAGATCAGAAGGCTTCTACAGGAAAAGACAAGAAACAGAAACAAAAGGATTCCAAATCTCATGAGTAGCAAAAGGAGTCCTCATATTCATCCTCCTCTTTTAAGGGGAAATCATCTAAGAAGGAGAAGGTAACATGTGCATATTGCAAGAGGGAAGGACATGCAGAACATAGTTGCTATAAGGACATTGATGAGTTGAAGCATCTTCTTTAGAAACATTAGATTGATTTGCCTTCTAGGATGTCTGCATCATCTCCTTCCCCTCATTCTTCTTCTTCAGAGCAGCATGACAGGGGCACAATTGGTTTACATACTTCATCAGATATGAAGGGACATTCTCTTTGTGCCTATTCAGGTCTTAGATAAGGGAGATGACTTCTAGATTCAGGAGCATCTCATCATATGACATCTTCACAGTCTATGTTCATTTCCTTTGAGCCTTGCACTGTCTCCTATTTTGATGGGAAACAATACATACATGAGTGTTATAGGGAAGGGTCTATTAGTTTTGGGGACAACACTTTTCAGGATGTCGTGTGTTCCTCATATGACGAACAACCTTCTTTCCATATATCAGATCACACATGGAGGCAATGGGAGATCTGTGGAGTTCACACCTGATTTCGTTATCATCAAAGACTTGGAGAGTAGAGAGGTTATTGCTACTGGGGTGGTGGATCACTCATTTCAGTTGTATTCCTCTGTAAATTTTTCTTCTGATGGTGTTTATGTTCCTATAGCTATTCATCACACTTCTAGTGTGAATAATCATTCAGAGGAGACATTTGGCTTCTTGAACATTGGTGTTCTCACTTCGGATCCAGTTCTTGATCCATCCATTTGATCTCCTCCACCTACTATTGCAGTTGCTGATACCTCTATGGCTATAGATGTGGTTTCTTCTATTTTAGTGCAACAGGACCTAGTTGATCATTCATCTTTAGAGGTTTCTCTTTAGTCTTCACCTACTTTGACTTCTTCATTGGTTGAGATCATACCTACTTATGTGGAGACATCTTGGGCTACACCTGATTCACCTTCAGAGATTGCATTCATGAGGCTTCTTCCCTCTCACTTCTTTCAGGAGATGCAGTTGCTTCAGTCTTTTTGGAGCTACTTCATTATAGGGGGGCTATGTGGTCTCCTTCTTCCTATCTTCTGGGGGGGTTCTTTCATGTATGTTTGTGATGGATGGTGTCCTTGGCGGGTCTTATGGAGTCCTCCATCTTTCATCACTTAGTTTTTTTTTGCATCCTATTTTGGGGAGGAGTTTTGTTCCCACGTAGTTTTCTCCTTTACCCCGTTTGGTTTAGTTTGCATTGCATTTGTTCATGGGTACCTCATCAGGCCTTGTTGTCGAGACCCATCTTTGCTTTCATGCATTTTGTCCTTAGTTTTTTAGCTTCTCCCTAAGTTCATCCTAAGGGGGGGGGGTGTTAGAGTAATAGGTTAATTACTTAATTAATTTAATCATGTTGATTAATTAATTAATTAATTAAGTCACCTTTACTTTATTTTTCACTTAAGCTAAATTTAGGTCCATTAATAATTAATTAATTATTAATTACCCACCTTTAGGGTTTTGATCTCCTTTCATAAGGATTGATCTCTTTGTAATTATCCAATTCTTGTTTTATGCATTTTTGCTTCACGGGCAAGCAAAGCACTATTCTTGTGTTTTTGGTATCTCTTCTATGTGACAGGTTATTTGCTTGCAGGTGTTCACTGGGTTATGTGAGGTTGTATTTTTTAACTTCAACAAAAAAATGAGAATATTGAAAAATGTGACACGTAGCATGGTACACAATTAAATTGTATTAGTGCCAAATAAAATAGTGTTTTCTTGCATGACAAAACTACATGTTATGGATTCAATGCCTTTCTTTGATTTAAAAGTTATTATAACGTTTACATTATTCTTGTTATTTGTTTTAAGTGATGTTCCTATTGGTATAGTATTTTTAATATAAATGTACATGCTTTAGAGGAACAAGTACTTGTGTCGTGACAATGGAGTTTAGAGAGTATTTTTTTCTTATTGCTTATCTATTTTCATTGATATTGTAGGGAAAAACTGTGGATTACAAATAAGCTTATCTTTATGACCTCATTAAATGGTACTATGAATCCAATGGGTATGACTTCTCCTTAGTTTGTTCTTGTATTTCAACCCAGGGAACATAAAATGACAAAAGGTATTGGGGCTGTTTGCCTAAGGGCTGAGGACAATAAGTTGAAAAAATATAAGATGCACTCTATGAAAAATAAGTATTCGGCTTTCACACTCACTAGAAATTGTTTTAACTTTCATTCTTTAAACAATTCATGACTCAATAAGAATACTTAAATCAAATAACATAATCACACTTGAATTAAACGTAAAAAACTGATCAAATACTCTTAGTCTCAGTTATACATAAAATGATTTTCAAAATTGCAATAGTTTCAATTGATAAAATTTTGGCAACAAGAGCTATTAATTGGATGACATGAAGTTGCAGTGCAACAGGAAGTTCACAAGACAAAATACAGAGTAATCTTTTGAAAATAGTGAATACAACTGAACAACGAGTAAACTGCTAAAGCAAGTGAACTTCTTGCACTTCAGATCATGATCACATCCAACAAAAAATTGATCACACTAATTTCAATTCATT
The DNA here is from genome assembly GCA_007258455.2 of Sequoia sempervirens. Lineage (NCBI taxonomy): Eukaryota > Viridiplantae > Streptophyta > Pinopsida > Cupressales > Cupressaceae > Sequoia > Sequoia sempervirens. The sequence continues at coordinate 546 of VDFB02027354.1, read as the reverse complement.
GTGTAATACTAAACCAATTACATAAGTTGAATATTAAAACTTTCCAAGCTTAAAAGGAAATCAAATCACAAACACCTCACACTATAAAATGCATTCAACATAAATCAAATTGTACTGAATGTAAATTCTAACTAATCAAAACAAAAAATAACCTCACCAAGTATCCTGAGAGGGGGCCCTTCCTCTGGTTCACAAGGTGAGTGGAAAGAAGTTGATTACACTAACTCAATACCACAAACATCCAATTCTATTCATCCAATTTCTTGCAAAAACAAAGTGTGTTTCTGTTCTCTATTTTCTCTCCATCCCCTACAATCCAAATCATACCATATATATAGATGCGATCAGCACATCAAATACACTATGATTAAAAGAAGTTACGGTTTGTTATGGCCAATGGCCAACAAATCGGATATCAATAGTCCTTGGTTTGGCCACAGGCCATAAACCCAAAACAACATTAAAAATAGTTTTGAAATGTAATAAAAAATGGAAGCGAGCAGTTTCATAGCACATTCGACCCATCCTTTGTCATTCCTAGTGTTT
>VDFB02027353.1:0-19299 GCA_007258455.2 Sequoia sempervirens | reverse complement strand
GGATCTAGACTAATTGCATTTGAATGCTAAATGTTTATAAATCATGAAAATCCAAATTACATAAACATAATTAACACATTAACATGTGAATTAAGCGGAAATACAATTCATGCATACATTATTGAAAATTATGCATTAAAAATTGAAGGTGAAAAGAATGAAATTGAGAAGGAAGAAGAGAGAGAGAGTGCAAATGATCTGATAACGGAGTTCACCACAAACGTGACTACGTCTCCAGGTCCGCTCCAATAGAGTGAGACTGATCCGATTAATCTCCAAAAAATTAGTTACAAATGCACCAAGAGCACTTCGGCAGCATAACAATACTCTGACTTACAAAAGGCTCAAAATAATCTCCTTAGAAAATCTCCCTATTTCTTTGATTCACAACTTCACCACCTAGACTTGAAAAATCTGCTTAGCTCCTAAGAGCACACCTCCCCCTTTTATACACAAAATATTCCCAAATTGATGAAAAACCAATTGATTTGGGAATTTCAACTTAATCCCCCTTACATAGCAAATATTTTGAAAAATCCCCCTTATCAAAACAAATCCCCTAAAAAAATAATTAAATGGTTTCTATGCCCTGTCACATATTACCTTTGGGCTTTTCCTATTTCCATAAGTTACAACTAATCCTTTTAAAAGGATTATTGTTTTACAACTTGGAGGGAATTTATTAAATTAAGGAGTATTTCGTTTCCAAATTTCCAAAAAACCATCCAATGCCACTTGTATTTTAAAACCATACAATATACAATGTTGGTTTGAAATTCTCATTTAAAATAGGGGATGAGTTTGGTTACGGGCTATTTACATCCCTTAAAAATAGGGATCAATTTGTTTTCCCTAAAAAAAAGGTAGCCTAAAAAATAGCATGATTTTTTTTTTAAATAATGGTGATCCCCTTTTATAGGGAGGGCCACATTTTTTTCTTAAGGAAGTGATTTAATTATTAAAATGGAGGGCATGGCTGTTATTAATTTATTTATTATTTTTTTATATATTTTTTCAAATAAAGCCATGTCCAAAAAATTGCCACCACGTGTAACTTCGGGAAGCCACCATGTGTCCCCTCATGATTCATCCATGTCAGCATGATGACATCATGCTGACATCATCATTGTACCTTCAAGTCAACCTAGCCAACCATGAGCTTTGACCTTCCATATCTTGCACATACGAGCTCCGATTTGTGCAAAATGAACACCGTCAGAAAGCTCTTGCCATGCTTTTCACATTGACATCAATTTTGACCACTTTGGTGACATCAAATTATGACCTTTTTTTCTTGCCCTGGGCCCTGAGTTGACCAATTGTTGACTGAACTTTGACGGGCAATAACTGGGTCAGAGTCTGCTTTTGCCATTATTCAAGTTGCGCTGGAATCGACATCGTAAGCTCTTTCTAATGGTGCTGAAATTTGGAGTATTAGAGATTCTTTTCACTTTTAGTGAAAATATCCTCTGCATCATTTCAAGTCCTACTATAATCCTATCCTCCAATTTATCCCAACTGATGAGGGTACGACACTTTCACCCATACAAGGCTTCAAATGGTGTCATACCTAAGGATGTATGATGAGGGTTTTTGCAAGCAAAATCTACCAAAGGAAAATATTCTTCCCACCTATATTGTTGGTCCATACAATACATTTAGAGGAGGTCTTCAACTACCCGATGCACCCTCTTTGTTTTCTCATCAATCTGAGGATGATGAGCTGAGTTGAAATTTAGTTTGGTCCCTAATGCAACATTCAGATTCATCCAAAACCTTGAGGTTATCCATGTGTCCCTATAAAAAATGATAGTCTCTAGCACTCCATGCAAGTAGAAGATCTCCTAGACAAATTTCTTAGCTAGGGTCGACGATCCATCCTTAACATTTCCTGGAATGAAGTGCGCAACCTTAGTCAACTTATCAATCACAATCAAGACAACATCATGCTTGTTCTTGCTCAACGAAAAACTTCATACAAAATCCATACTGATCACCTGACATTTATACATAGGTATGTCATGAGGATACAATAAATCGGTTGGATATGCATGCTTAGCCTTAACTCGCTGGCACTCCAAACATCTGGCTATGTACTCCACTACATCCTTCTTGAGTTTAGGCCAAAAATATAGAGTCTTCAACTTTGCGGTCATCTCAGATACTTCGATGTGTCCTGAATAAGGTGCATTGTGAACTTCTAAAACCAACTTCCTCAACTCTCTAGAGTCAGGAATATACATCCTTCTCTAATATCTCAAAATATGGTTCGATCTCATACCCATCAAACTAATGATCTGAAGGATTCACTACTAGGGCGCTCTTCACTCTCTCATAGTGCTCATCCCTTTGTATATTTTGAATCACCTCTCAAGTTAGACCTTGTTGAGATCATGGTTGTAATATGTCTTCATCTACTAAGAGCATCAACCACTATGTTCTCTTTCCCCATTATATATTCAATTCCAAAGTCATAATTGCTAAGGAAATCCAACCACCTTCTTTGTCACGTATCAAGGTTTGGCTATGTAAATATGTATCTCAATCCTAAGTGGTATGTATTGAGTTCAAATAACTTTCCTATAAGATAATGAATCCAAATTTGTATGGCATGAACTATGGCCACCAATTCCAAATCATGAGGCATGTAGTTCACTTCATGTTGCTTAAGCTTCCTTGATTCATATGATACCACTTGTTTGTCTTGCATTAATACTACTCCCAATCCCTCTCCTAAAGAATCTGTGATTACTATAAATCTCCCATTAGGATCAGGGATAGTTAGCATTGGTACTGTCATGAGCCTCTCCTTCGGGAGTTGGAATGCTTGCTCACATTTCTCGATCCATTCAAACTATGTTCCCTTCCTTTGGAGTGAGGCAATAGGAGATGCATTCTAGGAGAACCCTTGCACAAACTTCCTATAATATCCAATGAGGCCCATGAAGCTATGGACTTTCAACACATTCTAATGCATTGGCCATTCTATGATCTCCTTGATCTTCTCAAGGTCTATGGAGACTCCTTTAGCGAAAATGATATGGCCTAAGTAGTGCACTCTGTCCTGATAAAATGAACACCTAGACAACTTCCCAAAGAGTTTCCTTTCTCTCAATTGATAAAAAAATATCCTCAAATGTCTATCATTCTCTTCAATAGTCTTTGAGTAGACTAGAATTTTGTCAATGAAAATCAGAACAAAATCATCCAAGCAGTTTCTGAATACACTATTTATGAGGTTCATAAAGGTTGTTGGTGCATTAGTTAAACCAAAAGGTACCACTGTGAACTCATAATGTCCATATCGAGTTCTAAGTGTAGTCTTCATAATATCTTCTTCCTTAATTCTCAATTAATGCTACCCTGACCTAAGATCAATTTTGGAGAACACTGTCACTCCCTTCATTTGATCAAACAGTTCATCAATCCTTAGGAGTGGATACTAGTTCTTGATGGTCACCTTGTTCAACATCTAATAATCTATACACAAACATAAAGTTTCGTCCTTCTTTTTCACAAAAATAATCAGCACTCCCCAAGGAGACACACTAGGTCTTATAAGTCCTTTAACTAGTAGTTCCATTAAATGGGCCTTCAACTCATAGATTTTTGTGGTGGTCATTCGATAAGGTACCTTGGATTGAGGCTCGGCTCCTAAAACTAGGTCAATTAAAAAATTGAATTCCTGCTTCAGAGGCAACTCCGTAAGTTCATTAGGGAATACGTTTTGGAACTCCTCGAGAATAGGATAGTCATCTAAATATAGTTCCTTGTTGTCAAGAATACTAACATGCACCGCATAAATTGCACACCCCTTTCAATGAGCCTTGTTGAGCTACATCGCATAAATCTATCTACACTCTAAGGGTCTCTGCATTCCACAAACCTTAATTGGGTTTCCATAATCATCTAGATAGTTTACCACCTTATTCTCATAGTTCACTATAACCTTATCCTTAGTTAACCAATTTATTCCCAAAATTACATCATATGAGCCTAAAGCTGCCACATGCAAGTTGACCCAAGTTTGAAAGGATGGAAGCTCTAACTCACTGTAAAAGAGACATGTATCTACCTTTTGCTCTGCTCAATTACCATACTAGACTATTCATGAATTTTTCATGTATCCAGGTCTAATGGGTATCTTGGATATTATTCTAGGATCTATAAAACATTCAGTAGCTCCAGTATCAATTAAGATAGAGATCGATTGGCCATAAAGCTTACTTATCAGCTAAATTGGTGAAGCCTAATACTTTGCCTACTTTTTGTCCACTGTAGCATGGATCTGGTGATGTTGAATTTGTTAGTAGCTTCCTTCCTTTTGAAACTTTGACCATTGAGGACAATTTGAGGCATAATGATCACCTCCAAAAGTATAACATCCATGTCGAGGTCCTTTGTAGCCTCTTGGCTTGTCCTCTCTAAAGCCCTTTTGCTTATGGTCATCTTTGCCCTTGCCTTTGTTTCCTTTCTTGTTCTTTCCACCATTACCATCTTCACCCTTCTCCTACGACTCACTTCCACTCTTGAGATTATGGATTTGATGGCTCTTATCTCCTTTGTGAAATTTATTTTTCCTATACCGCAACTTAGAATTTAAGTTGTTGCGAATATTAGATAGTTGTTGCAGTTTTTGTTCATGTTTGGTGGCTTTTTGAAAGTTCATTAATGATTTGAGGCTCATTCATATCCACTTCAACTCCTATGTGAGGTCTGAGTCTCATTATAAATTTCTAGATATAGAACCATTCATCTCCCTGATACTGGGGCACATACTTCACTAGGTTGGTGAACTTTTCCCAAAACTAAATCGTAGTCATATTTCCCTATGTTAAGTTCTAAAATTCGGTCACTTTCTTGTCAAAGAAAAGTTGCGGTAACCATCTCTTCCTCAAATCTCGGAGGAAGAGTTCCCAAGTGATCTCAATAGGTTGAAGGTATTTTTCTAACTTCTCATTTTCCCACCAAGTTGTTGCTTCACCTGAGAGATGATACGTAGCCCATGCCGCCTTAGTCTGTTCAGAAAGGTTACAGAGCCTAAAGTATTTTTCCATCTCTATAGTCCAAACCTCAACTCTTGCTCTGATAGCCTTACCATCGAACTTGGGTGGTGCTACTCTTTTGAGGTCTTTCCCAAGCTCTTCTTCAATTCATCCTCGTGGACCTACCCTTGGACCATCGTCTTCTTAATTGCATTTTGCATTCCTATGGTCCCGATCCTTGTGTGACATTGGGAATTCTTGCTCTATATGATCCATGTGAGACTCTTGCCAATTTGGAAGCTCTAGAATTTGCTCCAACCTCTTGTTAGGTCCATTATTAGAACCAATACCACCCCCGTCTTGCTTGGTGGTCACCATGTTTCCCTACACTCATCCTGCAACACATTCACGTTTATCACATCTCAACACAAGGTTTTACGAATAAATGTTCTTATGCTACATCACATAATTTTTCATATGTATACATCACTCATTCTAGAAGACATACACATTCATGCATAATACACACATTTTAGTGTCCTTCATTGAACACACCAAAAAAATATTATCTGATTTTATTTATATTAAAGGTGAATCAATAGACCCTTATTTACAATAGGCTTCTTGTTACATAATTTTGATTTCTCGATGTTAGAAAGAGGACATTCCTTTGGGCCCTCATTTGAATTTACAACAAACTTTACAAAAGAGGATGGTTGAGCATGTAGGATCTCCTTTGCTTCTTTAGTCAACAAGGGTGCATTGGGTCCACACCCTAGAGGCCAGTCCTGGATTGAGGAATACTTTTTGATCTCAGGTGTTCGCTTCTCCTCAATCTTCAAGTCTCTCTCTAACTTGAGTTGTGTAACATCCTGAGCTAGAGTTTCATCATTAGGAATTTTTGATTAAACCTCTATCTTGGCATTTCTTTCCTTTACGTCATTCTTACATGAGGTTCTAACAATTTTCCCTTTCCTTTGTCCTGCCTTTGACCTTCCCATTCCTAAATTCAATCCAACTTTGGTCAATTCTTAGGACAACCAAATTTTGGGTCAAGGTTCAATTACCCCTAGTCAGCTATGGTAGACTCAAAAGGCCTAGAGTTGAACCATAAGCTATGATACCAAATGTAATAACCCATCATAAATTAGTACTTAATTAACATTATTGTATTTGAAACATGAATATATTCCAAATTAAAAATACATAACTAGTGGCTAAAGTCAATCATAGCTACGCATGTCAATTTAAAATGAGTTAATGATTTATATATTCACTTCAAAAGTCAAATTACAATATCAGGTTTGACTTAGCTCCGAAGGCTTCAAAGTCATTACATTGTACACTTTTCCTGTTGATTGTCTTGGACGTCTAGAAGAGGACACATAACGACCCCCGCGTTAGGATTGAAATCCATCGATGCTATGGAAGACTTGCGACCAGGAGCAATTAAATGTAGCGGTGGAGAATAGGGACGGCGGGGTGAATCTCCTTGTTTCCTTGGTTCCCTTGTTCCTATTGTAACCAACGTTCCTCAGCGTGGGTTCCTTCATCCGTCGATGCTAACCCTCTGAGATTTGTGTATACTCTTCGTTCTTTCATATACTCCGCAATAGAATACTTCCAATCTTTTCCTTCTTCCTAGAATGAATATCTTATACTAACGTCGGCTTCAGTCAAGGCAATGTTATACACTCGTCCAAGATTAAATAGTAATGACGTGGTTCCCCATTTGCTCGTTATTTTACGTCAGTTCTCTCTTAAATATTCCAGGCTATGGTGATTTGTCTTGCTGAGTATACATTTCTTCCTTCTTACCTTTTTTGGTTTATCTCCTTCCCTTCATTATTCAATGGCCATCTATACCCATAAATGGGGAATTCTCTTTCGTCTCGACGTTATAGGGCTTAAAGTTCTTCTTTAATGTTTATAACATGGTGGTGATTACCATGCTACAAATATTTCACCGATCCTTAAGTATTCGATAGCTTTCCCAAAGGGTGCGACTACTTGGGAGGGGTCGCACCATTAATTGGTTTACTTATTATTTTAACTATAAGATCCGAACATTTATATTAGCCTTGAATATTTATTTAATGTCAATTATTTTAAATTATTATTATTATTATATCTATATATATTAATGCAATATGTAATATTCAATATATACATTCAAATATCAAATATAAGATGTATACACATATATATATATATATATATTTTATATATTCATTATTAGCATTATTTGTATTCTATAATAATCATAATTGTTCAATAATTATAATATTATTTTATATTCATTTTGTATACTTTAATGTTTATTATATCATAATAACATTTATGATGATTTTATAATTGTAATATTGTCTTGGACAATTACAATTATGCGATATCACAAGATTAATTATTTTAATTATGTTTCTAAACAACACAAAAATCGGGGACATGACAGTCCACCCTACCCAAGATTGCTTGTCCTCAAGCAATCACAATTCCAAACATCTTTTACTTTAATAGATACACACAATACATATAAGGCATGAAATACATAAACACAGTATCCAAAGCAAAAGACACGAATCACATACATCTTCAGTCATACACTTATACAAGGCAAGAATCATACATGTTCAGCGCATTCGCATAGAACACACATGCCCAATACACTTCAGACATAGAGAAGATATTTCAGACATGTAGCAATCAATGACTTGCAAAAAGCACTCATGTTGAACATATATCATACATGGAACAAATTATCATACATGAAACAGTCACAAGGTATGCACACATAGATATCGTAGTTGCAATCACTAATTTTGTAATGTCCCCTTTTTGATGGAAACACCTAAACCTGTATCTTCCATTCAACGTGTTTCTCAAAGAGACATTGGTAGCATTAAAGATCAATTAGTTTAGTGATAATATCAAATAAGGATGATCCTTCTATACAATTTCATAAGTACAAAGTGTAGCTATTAACTTCTATCAGATCTCAAAGAGAAAACCATTTGTCATAATAGAATTATTATCACCTTTAAGACTCAATAATTGTTGTAAGCATTACTATCAGCGCAACCATATAAATACTTATATTCTATCTTGAATAGGTATATACCATCATTTCACAATGACTCAATATTTATATCTTTATTCCTATAAGAATGCATCTATGCATATTCTATTTCGTTAACATTATGTAAGTGGTGCATATTCTACCTTATATCACTATTCATATATATATATATATATATATATATAAATATCATCGATGTCATATTATCAATTTTTCTATATCGATGGGTGCATAAACAACCATCACCCCTTACCTGTTGGTGGCGTAACTAGTTAATCCTTCAGAATGTTACTTACTTTCTTCAACTCTTTCCTCCATTTGATGTCCTTCCTTCCTACAAGCTTCAACTATTGATGCCTTTGATCACATTCGTTTTAATTTGTCAAATAGCCCTAATAATCTCGTTCTTGCTAAATAGCTTAATTGGTCCACTCCAGTTCATCTATCATTCTCCAGCCATGGTGGTTGCATCCGGTGGTGTTGGTGTACATCTCCTGTGATGATGGCGGATGTATGGTGTGATATCTTGTAATTTGTGGCTCCATTAGGATATATGCTCACTTCCCGACTCTCCTCTATCCCGTAGAGTTCATAGTCTGAAATTACCGCTTCTTTATCTTGCTTACCACAGCTTCCTGTTGATTGTCTTGGACGTCCAGAAGAGGACACATGACGACCCCCGCGCTAGGATTGAAATCCATCGATACTTCCTTCACTTGAATGCTATGGAAGACTTGCGACCAAGAGCAATTTAACGTAGCAGTGGAGCATAGGGACGGCGGGGTGAATCTCCTTGTTTCCTTGGTTCCCTTGTTCCTATTGTAACCAATGTTCCTCAGCGTGGGTTCCTTCATCCGTCGATGCTAACCCTCTGAGATCTTCGTATACTCTTCGTTCTTTCATATACTCCGCAATTGAATACTTCCAATCTTTTCCTTCTTCCCAGAATGAATATCTTATACTAACGCCGGCTTCAATCAAGGCAATGTCATACACTCGTCCAAGATTAAATAGTAATGACGTGGCTCTCCACTTGCTCGTTATTTTACGTCAGTTCTCTCTTAAATATTCAATGCTATGGTGATTTGTCTCGCTGAGTATACATTTCTTCCTTCTTACCTTGTTTTTGGTTTATTTCCTTCCCTATTTTTTTTAATTCCTATATCGGGTCTTTATACTCTCCCGAAGGTCAATGAAGAGTCACATGCGTCCGGGGTTAATGACCTTTCAAGGTCACTTTAATTGGGGATTAAGCATTAATCGTGGCTTTCCACAACCGTAGGTGAATAAAGCCATAATAATATATATTTTTATGATAAATGTTTATAATATTAATTTACTTTATCTGAATATTATTATTAAAATTAAATATTTAATAATTTCAATTATCTTAAATAATAATAATAATAATTGTTTGCTCAGGCTATATATATATATATATATATATTCATTATTAGTATTATTTGTATTCTATAATAATCATAATTGTTCAATAATTTATATTCATTTTGTATACTTTAATGTTTATTATATCATAATAACATTTATGATGATTTTATAATTGTAATATTGTCTTGGACAATTACAATTATGCGATATCACAAGATTAATTATTTTAATTATGTTTCTAAACAACACAAAAATCGGGGACATGATAGTCCCACTCCAAGATTGCTTGTCCTCAAGCAATCACAATTCCAAACATCTTACTCTTAATAGACACACACAATACATATAAGGCATGAAATACAAAAAAACAAAGATTCAAAGCAAAAGACATGAATCACATACATCTTCAGCCATACAATTATACAAGGCAAGAATCATATTATTGAGCAAGATTCAAGATAGAACACATTCAATACCCCGTGACATAGAGAAGATATTTCGCATATGTAGCAATCAATCCACTTGTAATCAACACTCATGTTGAACACATATCATACATGGAACTAATTATCATACATGAAACACCACAAGGTATGCACATAGATATCGTAGAAGTTACAATCACAACATTAAGTTACATCTTAAACTAAAATAGTCTTGTGAACAACTAAGGTTCTTCTTTGACGCTGATCTCCATTGGTGGACAAGAATATGGTTGAAGTGCTTTACTGCCCAACCACGAAGCTTATGCTTCCCTGGAATTCTTCTGACTTGAAGAATGTTCGACCTTGCATGGAAATTTTAGCAAGAGAACAATCTTCAAGGTGGAATATGATGTGTGCCCATACATCAACATGCAATTTCTATCTACAAGTTAGAAAAGAAAATTGCAAAATCTATGCTAGGAATGGCATAGAGTGAAATCACATAGCTCATACATACAAATGAACTATATTGCTTGGCCAAGCATAATAAATGTGTTACAATAACAACAAACAATAGGTTTTGGTAAAACAAACCTATACTCTCCGAACTCCATTTTGGCACCCACCCGGAAGGTAACTTTCTACTATACAATATCTCATAACAACTATCTACCCTCTAGCAACATCTACCCTTAGGTGCTCTATTCAATTAAGGTATCACTATTCCATTCAAGTATTAGAATATTCTTTCACATATTTCTTCAAAAGAAGAATCAAATTACTAATTTACTCTCTAAACAAAAATCAGATTTATGATTCAATAGGGTAATTTAACAATCAGTCATATCATTCTTATGACTATTATATACTTTTCATCATAAGCATTTTCCATTTAAAAATGAATGAAGAAAAAAAAGAAGGTATGCCACAAGTATGTGTATGTACAAAGATAAAATCTATATGCATAAACATATATGTGCCTACTTATGTTTTAGAATTTGTGTATACATTCTAAAATAATCATTAATTTAGATTGTAATCATTAAATAATAATATTCCATTTGACATTTCTTTTGTCAAAAATAAAGAATTAGAACAAATCTATGTTTAACAGTTTCACACATACTTTTGTTCCTTTTTCATTCACACAAAACTATGATACTTTAACATTGTTGTTTACATAAGAACATTCATCATTTAAACAGAACCATTATTGTTTCCTACTAAACAGTTATAAGGCAAGCTATTTGTAAAAGAATGTTCACTGTTTACAACCATTCAAAGTTGTTCCAACAAAACAGTTTAATGAGCAAGGCTATTTTCAACTACACGAATAACTTAACAACAAAACAACGTTGTTTGCAAAAGAATAATCATTGTTTACATCAATACAATACTATTTCAAACTAAACAGTTACATTTAAAGACAGATAATGTCATTTTCCAATAGAACATACACTGTTTGTAGTTACTCAATGTTGATTTCAAGTTGTTTACATGCTAAATGATCACTTTACAAATAAATGTTCACTGTTTTAATTAGAAAGAGTTTTCCACAATGAACTGAGAATAAAAAATGTTGTTTTTCCAGTAACAAATACTGTCTACAACTTCTCATTGTCAATTTCATGTAAGCCAAAAGATTTCTCTAACAAATCAAATAGCCCAATTTCATACATGAAAATAGAATACTTATTATTCAGATCTTGAACACTTTCATCACTGAAAATTCGATGAGCAACTTTAATATTTTAAAGAAAACTAAGTTTGACATGTTTGTCGATGAAAAACTTGAGCAAATATTTCGGTCAGAAGAAATGCATAAAACTTTCAAGTTCTAACCATACTCATGCCTATTCAGGATACAACAAACAATCCAAGGTTGCTCTGGATTCCACCAATCTCATAGGTTAGGTGCTTTCTTCTTAGCATCAAGAGTTATATTCAAAATTTCCCATAAGGGCTTATTGGTTTATACCATGCATGCAGTAATATTCAACATGCAAACTTATGTCTATACCATTTACACATTCAGGAATCAACCCATTGATCTTTTAGATCGACCCCAAGCAAGGCTTGGTGAATCTCAAACTTAGAATCTTACCATCATTCCTATCGAACAAGGTCGACATCACACAAAATAACAACACACGTACATATGCCAAGCTCTAAAAGCATTGAAAAAAAACCCTTTACTGTTATTAATCCATCCAATAACAAGTATTAGTAATTATACAAAATAAATATAGGGAATCATGCCCCTCCCATAGGATCGTTATTCCAATCCTTTCAAAGAATAATCTTTACAAAACAACACAGTCAATTGGAATAAATTCTAATAGCCTTTGTAAGGCTAAGCATCATCGTGCAAAATACAGATGATGGTTGAGCCATTTAAGGCTCTCGATCCTTGGCCTAGCTTTGCACACAATCGCGAAGGCTCTAAAATTTTATGTTTTCCATACTAAGCAAGCCATAGGCCATGCGACCTCCACAAGGTGGTTGAAAAACTTCAAGCATTTAGCTCAAGGCCAATTTCAACACAAAATAATGACTCACATTTTTATTGTGCTATGAAAACATTTGTTTAAATTGAAAAAATACTTCAAGCATGATTCTATAATGGCAATGATAACAAGTTGATTACTAAAGGAAATTGACTTACCTCCAATACAAGCTTTTGTGATGTTTCCCTCAAATTTTTCCCCTATCTCAAGTTCTTCCTTTTCTTTTTTTTTCCTTCAAACCTCCAATTTCTTCTCCTCTCTTTGCTTTTTTGCCTGAGTATCCTTTAGAAAATGGAAACAACATTGTCTTTTGCATGTTTCCGGACGTTGGCATTATTGCTCGCCACCGACCACTTCTTGGTTTGATTATTGTCATTAAACCTCTGGTAGTCCATGTCCTTCGTGGGATGCCTTTGTGATTTCTCATTGATTTCAAACAGTTTGATTTAGAATATATCAGTTATCAAATTTGAATTCAATATGAATTTAAATGTGTACATATATATGTATATGTATATGTATGTATGTATATATATACATACATACATATATATATATGTATGTATGTATGTATGTATGTATGTATGTATGTATGTATTCACATTTATTTACATACATGTATATATATATACACATTCATGTGAAAATTGTTTGTTTGGAAGAGCTTATAAGTTCCATATGCTATTATTTAAATTAAGGAACTTAAATTTCATCTCGAGCATCCATATATGTAAACTAAAAGAATTTCTTTTCACTAAATTTTCACATAGTAAAATCTCTTATCCTTTTTAATCATTTTTTTCAATACTTACTTTCGTTTTCTTCAAAACACAAAGTTTGAGTAGACAATTTAATCTACAAGTCATTCATTTTCAATCACTAGAACAATTCAAGTCATGAAATTACATTCTTCTATATATGCAAAAATAGTTCAAATACAAGTCATCATGACATTTGTGGTGTGTGCACCCAAATTCCAAATGGCTTACCGTTCGATCCAATTAAACAATCTTACTTCAACTATGTTCTCATCCTTCAACTTGTCACCCTGCAATTGCACACACTTGCACTTGTAAATTTATCAGTAACGTTCAATTCCTGGTAAGATATAAAATAATTTTCAAAAGTTTGCAAAGTCAACATTAGTCAACTCCGTTTATTCATTTTTTTGAAAATTCTAAAATTTCATTTAATATATTTTGAATTTCTTCAATAATTCAAAATTTCATACTATAATAAATATGTAATAAAATTGGGTTATGGCAGTGCAAAATGTTATTGGTGACATACTGAGAAATTATATCACATGATGCGGTTCATGTTAGTGTTAGGAACTATTGTTTGTTGTTGTAGACCCAAGGGATCCATATTTATCTACTTAAGATGGATGAATGAATACATGTGTTGGTTTATATTAAAAGAATATTTAAAAGGTATCTATTTTTGAATAATAAATAATATTACAACAAAAGTGTGACAAACATGTATGTTTTGACATGTACCTTTTTGAAGTAGTATAACTTTATGTTTCATCAACTTTGCTAGTATTGGTATCAGAAGTATATTGATTTTATCAATTCTAAGATAGTTAATTTGTCATTTTTTAATCAATAAATGATAAGTTGAGGGGAATCGAGTTTTCTTCAAAGATTTGATGTTTCCTTGTCTTTGTGAACTTTTGACCATTATATTCCCAAGTGATGCTTCTTGCATATGAAGATCATTTCATGATTGGGGTAATGCTACAAGATTTGATATACACAAATATGAAAAATGTGGGAAAAATACATGTATTTGCATATGTATTCATGCATTTAACTACTGTATAATTTATGTTGGAGCATGTACTTCATATTTACAGATAAAAGGGGATTTTTCATGGCCTTGGTGCATTGATGTGGTCATCATGGATGTAATGTAACTTGTTTGTTTATTACATTGATATGTTTTTTTGGCATTGGTATTTTACTTCTCAAGAGTAATCCTCATATGGTTCTTTGCAAGATCTACAATTGAGGGGATATTGGATGCAGAATTGGGTGAACTTGCATCCATCAAATGAATTCAAGGCCATGACAGATTACCTGTTAAGACTAGTGAGGGAAGATATAAGTAAGTTCTTTTCCTGAACACATATGAACCTAAGTGAATTTTATATTGTAGCAACTTGGACCCAACTGTGACCAACTAGTTTTCTATACCATGACCAAGATAAATAACTATCATGAACATGAATTCTGTCCTTTAACCTGAAAGATGATCTCAAAAATTTCTTGAACACACATAATAATATGGACAAAAGAGGAACATGATGGTTAGATGTTATTGTAAGTAGTTATGACATAAATAATAGAGATGGGCATAACCATGAATGTAATTACCAAATTCATATAGAATATCTCAAGGGAAATTCTTAAACTTGATGCAGAGGTAGCTTGGAATAACACAAAATAATGCTAAAGGCACAACTCAATTGGCAGGGCATGGTGATCTTGAACTCACTTTGTTGCTTCTTTACCCATAACTCCATGATCTTAACAATAGGTGTTTTCAAACTAACTTCCAAAACCAAGAGAAAAATACCTTGAATGATTTAAGGGGCTCCTGTACATTCCCAAGGCATAATTCAACATCAAACAATACCATGAAACTTGAATCAAATGTGGGTTTCAAAAGAACAATCCACAAAATATCAAACAAACACTATTTTTGCAAAAAATGTCTTCTCTTCCTATTGGGATAGTCAAATATGGAGCCATAAAAAGCTTGAAACATTCAAGGGAACCTTGGCCTAGGTCTGAAAATTCTCCCAAGACATCAAAAAATGTTTTCCATCCAGAGATCCAAGAGATTTCAACGTGGGTTTTTGAGATTAGTCAACTTAGAGATCCAAAACACTTTTTTTGTGCTTTCTTGAAGCAAACTGGTGAATATTTCTTCCAAACGTGAGAATTTGAAGTTATAAAACAAAAGCCAAATCAAAATATAGATCAACACAAAATTTTAGGAATTTTGAACTGTTAAAAAGAAAGTTATGACATTTTTTCAGCTCACTTACTACCCTAGCTAGGGTTTTGACAGTTTTTGGTAAACTATCAATATCTTTCTCAAATCACCATGAAAATGCATGAAACCAACAAAAAATGAAAGAGGAAACATAATGATTCAACATGAAATCAATTTCATTACATAACCAAGGTTGTACAAAGACCAAGAACTTACTACAACATAGAAAAATAATGGAAATCTTCTTCAATTTCTTCCTACAAACACAAAAATCACTACCAATCTTCAATGCTCAACCATGCAAGCATGAAACATGCTTATTAAAAGATTTTCCATCAGTTACAAGATGTTTCCCCACTTACATTAATGATTTTCCACCAATTTTCCAAGTTGCCCAAAAATGCATGAGACAAAAACAACATTGATAACTTTTTGACAATCCACTCAAAACTAAAATACCACGCCTAAAATCTATTCAAAATGAATTCAAAACATTATTAATTGTCATTAATGACCTCCTTGACCACCAAGGACCCATAAAGACTTAAAAATCAAAAATTACAAAATTTGAGCAAAATTGAGCATTAAGTGCTCCTGCACCATACATCCAAGGGAAGAGAAACTCAAGTTCCACTTGAGTGCAGTCCTTAACAATATTTCCATGCTTTATGATATCAAATTCAGTCATCCAATTTGCATTTTCCATGGGAAGACCCCTCCACTTGACTAGGTATTGCAAATAGGTGTCGTTTCTTGTCTTTTTGAGCTATTTGGTATCAACTATGCATTCTAGCTCTAAGGGCTTGCTGGGAGGAAGGTCTTGAACCCAATATTCATCTTCAAGTGTTTGAGAATCTGCTTCATTACTTGAAAAAATAGTTCCTTTGAAAGGAAAGAGGTCAGAAAAATTAAAAATGGGAAATGCCAATTCCACTAGGTAGTTCAATCTCATAAGCATTGGGACCAAAGTTGTGAATGATTCTACAAGGACTAATCTTCTTCATTTGCAGCTTGGAATATTGTCCCTTAGGAAACATCTTCTTCCTTAAGTGAGCTAAAACTAATTCCCCAATCGTAAAAGTAAGTTCTCTTCTATGTGCACGAACCCTTTGCTTGTATTTGTCCACACTCCTTTGTAAGCAATCCTTGACTTGTTGGTGAATATCTGTCATAGACACAATAAACTGCTCACTTTCAACACTTATCCTATCCATTTCACTTACATCTCTAAGTTCAAATACTCCCCTAGGCTGCAACCCATAAACCACTTCAAATGGACTCTTACCCACACTCCTATTGATTGAATCATTGTAGGCAAATTCTGCCTGAGGCAAAATGAAATCCCATTGTGTAGAATGTTGTTTTGTGAGACACCTTAGAAGGTTACCAAGACTCCTATTGAGTACCTCTGTTTTCCCATCAGTTTGGGGGTGATATGTAGAGCTGAAGGTAAGGTTAGTGCCAAGTTTCTTCCATAAGGTTCTCCAAAAATGACCAACAAATTTATTGTCCCTATCTGAAATAATGCTTAAAGGAAATCCATGAATTCTTACCACCTCCTTAAAGAACAAACCAACAATGTAGGATGCATCATTTGTGCTTTTGCATGGGATGAAATGTGCCCTCTTTGAAAACCTGTCAACTACAATATAAATAGAGTCAAAACCTCTAAATGTTCTAGGTAATCCCATAACAAAATCCATGCTTATTGATTCCCAAGGCCTGTTTGGAATTGGAAGAGGCTGATATAAGCCTGCATTAATACTGCTACCCTTTTCCTTTTGATAGATTACACATTTTTCAACAAACTTTCTCACATCATTTTGCATTTTTTTCCAATAATAGTGCCTCCTCAACTGCTCCAAGGTCTTATCAAGACCAAAATGACCTGAAACGTTGCCACTATGCTTTTCCTTTATTAGATTATCCCTCATAGAAAACTTAGGCACACAAAGTTGAGCCCCTTTAAATAAAAAACCTTCTTGAATCAAAAAATCATAATTTAACTCATAAGGAACACCACTAGTTTGGCTACAAGAAGCATAAATTTTCTTAAAATTCATATAATTCTCATACATACTTTTTAGAGCTTCAACACCTACACTTTGCAATTGTATTTCTTGTAACATGAGTGTCCTTCTACACAATGCATCAACTACTTTGTTTGACTACCCCTTCTTATGTTTGATGGTGAAGGTGTAACCTTGTAGGTATTCTACCCATTTGACATGTCTATGGCTGAGTTTATCTTGACTGTTAAAAAATTGGAGAGCATGACTATTAGTAAAGGCTATAAACTCCTTAGGAAGTAGGTAGTGTGTAATGTCCCCATTTTGGCCATACGCTCTTCATTTGGTTCTAGCCTATTTTCAGAAATCCATAGGCTACTCAAATGTGCAAATTTAGGGTTTCCACTTTCATTAAGTCTTACTTCCAGCTCAGTTCTACTTTCTATTGGTTTTGACGTAAACTTACTATTTTTGGCAGTGGCTATTTTTAGTAAGTCTAATTTTGGCAGTGGCATCATCAGCAGTTCAACTCAAGTCATCTTGTTATCCATCAATTTTAGTTTGGCTTTGGGTTTGGTTTTCTTCATGAGTTGAGTTTATACTTAGTCAAATTTCATGTTTCTCAATTGTACCCCATGCCTAGGAGTAATAACTTCATGTTGTTTTAAAAGAGGGGCCATTAAGGGGGTCAATTGTGCATTTAATGATTTATTAAATGCTTTATTGTTGCAAAGTGAAGTTGGACGCCTAAAGGAGGTTGAGTAATATTTTATTATTTCAAAAAGTAAAATGCAAAAAGGTGGCGTTCCTTTTGGAAGTTGAAGTGATTCAACTTCTTGAAATTTGAAGAGTTCTTGTTGCTTCATTTGCCAACTGAAGCTTATATATTGCTGTTGTTTGAAGAGCTAATTATGTTATGTTTTGGAAAGCACAGTTATGCTGCTGGTTTGAAATCCAGAATCCGACTCAGGGAAAGCTTAGCAAATTTACTCCATTCTTCGGGCCTGAAACTATGGTTCCCTAGATGGTCTATTGGGGATGTGCTTCATGTAGAAGTGCATATTGAGCATCAAAGTGAAGAAATTTGGTGATGTTTTTAGTATTTTGTGTTGCTGATTTTCATACAGCTGAAGATGATTTTTGTATACAGCTCCTTGAGTAAAGTTTATTTCATTATGGGTATTTGAGCTAACCATTTCTATGCTAAGGGCGATGTTATTTGCAGAAAATCAGAATTTATGATAAAGTGTGGATTTTTCTAGGAAGGTCGTATCTTTTCTAGGGTCGTACCATTAATGATCAGCTTGTATTGGGTCTCAAACTTGTTGTTTGGTGATTGTTTGGCACCTACAAACTCATGGTTGCTGGTCATCTATCCTTCTTGAATGCTGCTCTGAGTTTTGGTGAGCTTTGAAGTTGATTTGAGGTAGATTTGAGCATTTTGATGTTTCATAGGTTGTTGGTTCAATACTTCCAGTTTGTTGTTTGCCATATCAGATTTATATCAGTTCAGATTTTGGCTTGTAATTTGGTGATTGGGAATATTTAGAGTTGTAGAAATCATTCTTCAAACATTTGCATTGATTTTATCATTGTAACACTTGTAAATTGCAGATTTATTTCATTGTAAGGCTGTGAATTAGTAGTACTAATCCAGTCATTTTAATTGCTGCATTTACTTGTGAATTTTAATGCAAACACTTAACCCCTGGATGGTTTACCGCCAGTGTGGATAAAGAACATTCTAGAAGCTTATCTCTCTTATTTGTAGCTATTTCTATTTATTGTAAAGCTAGTAGTAGTACTAACAACTATTTCATTTTATTGCTACAATTTATACTTGATTACACTCCCATAATTGAATGGTTGAGTTTTAGAATAAACATCTTTCTTGTTTGTAAA